>JAZKJV010000111.1:0-45735 GCA_037367405.1 Ottelia alismoides
TGGGGACTTCTCCGGGCGGAAGTGCACGGGAGGGGTGACGCCAGTTAGGTAGACAACATCAGCAACGGGTGTGGAGATCGGGCAGCTGCATCATCTCCAGGCAGCGCACAGAGGAGATCGGGTCGACCTCTGCTCGTGGGAGTAGGGGGGTCAGCCTTCGGGCACAACGCACGGGGGAGGGGCCGGCCTCTGCTCGCGGGAGGGGGTCAGCCTGGTGTGTGATTTGTTGAACTTGATTTCCTGGGACGACCTCTGATCCCAGGGACGCACGGACTCTGATCGGGGGAGGGGTCGACCTCTGCTCCCAGCCTCGACTGCATCCCTGGGATGCACGGACTCCTTCCTGGTGTGCCCCTGGGCGGCCTTGTAGAGGTCCCAGTTGGCCCATTCCATCTCGCGCTCGAGATGTTTGGCTAAAGTCCTTACTGACTTCGTTGCATGATGGAGAACCAGCAGGAAGTGGGTGGAATTCAGTTGGGAGAGCTGGATGCAGTCGAGGGTGCGGAAGCTGCACGATAAGAATTTGTTGAACTTGGTTGTCTCTTGCTTTTGTTGTTTGAGGGACGGATTTCGCCGTACTTGCATTGCAACTCACATTGAAGCTTCTTGGCAGTGATCTGGAACGTTCTAACGAGGTTCCTCTGTTCCTGAATCTCAGCAAGCGCCTGAGACTCATGAGGGAAGAAAGTCGAATACCCACCTAAGCTGTTGGCGAAATGAAGGTGCTTGAGCTGAGCGAGGTATCGGAGCTCTGCCACAATGGCGATATCTGCTGTTTGAATTGATTCGGGGTCATAGGGAGATTGCGAAAGCTGGAGCTGGACATGAGAGGCCTTGATGGCGAAGTTGCCGCGAAGACTAACACGAGGAGGGCCTCCATTGCTGCTTTCTGATTCCCTCCACCTTGTCATTTTCATCCGGTTTGGTGAAGATGGAGGAGCCGTCGAAGAATCCAGAGAGCTCCACCTTGTAAATGCCTTCCCGCTCTTTCTTGCATTCTCGTTTCGCAGCAGCTGCACGCTGCAGATGTACGAGGGGGTCGACTTTGTGCAGCACGGAGAGGGGAGTACTCCGGGCAATGCGGCGGGGAGGGGTCCGAAACTCTACTCCGAGGGGATGAGGGTCGAACGCCGGCTAATGTTGCACATATTGTTTTTGGAATTTGATTAGAAAGGGTAAATGGATGGGGGTTAACCACAGGGTATGTAGGTAATGGTTAACAAGTTTATAGAGTTGAGGGAGGAATTAGATTATTTCAGGTAAAAAGTTTAGTAGTGCCTGTCAGTAAAAATCCCAATTTTATATTCTAAATGAGGGCATAGGAGTTTCCATTTCCGATGAAATTGGAATGACATATTATGGGATTAGTGATGAAAATATATGGTAGTATTTCTAAAAAAAAGAAAAATTGCCAAAAATGAGCATGAAGTAGATAGTGTTACCTATTTCATGAAGTAGGTTCTCTTTCCACTACATATATAGGGTGAAATGAGGTTGTTCCCTTGGAGAGCTAACTTGGCTTTCTCCGTTCTATTTTTCCTATTTTTTATTTTTTTTGAAAAATACTTTCGTGTATATTCATCACTATATCCCTGTATCATACCATTCAATTTTGTGCGAAGAGAAACTCCTACAAACCTCCATCATGACAATCATTTTTATCGATCTCCGAATTGTTGGAATCAACCTGTATGGATGGAGGTCGTAGGAGTCTTTGTTTCACACAAAATTTGAATGACATGATATTGGGATATAGTGATGAAAATGCATGGAGGCATTTTCAACAAAATAAAAAGCAATAAAAATGATGCGGGAGAAGTCAAGTTAGCTCCCACCCAAGGACAACCCTAATTTACCCATATATATGTAGGAAAAATGGGGCTGCCTTCGCCCTATTTTTCCATAATTTTTTTATTTTTTATTGAAAAATATAAGCATGTATAATCATTAATATATCTCTCCAAGATGCAATTCGAATTTCATCAGAACAGAGACTCATATGCCCCCATCTAGAGCAGGTAACTTTAACGGTCTAAATATTGATGCAATCGATCTATTCTAGATGGAGGACATAGGAGTCTATATTTCTGACGAAATTCAAACACGTACTAGAGAGAAATATAGATGAATGTACATAGTGATATTTTTCAAAAAAACTAAAAAATATCGAAAAATATGGCGGGCAGCAATGGGGCAGCCCCATCAAGCCCATATATATATGGGAAAAATGTGGTTGCCCCTGGAGGGAGGTAACTTGGTTCCCCTGTCCTATTGTTCCCATATTTTTTTTGAAAAATGAATTATTGGAAATTTGTCACTATATCCTATATTATGTCATTCAAATTTCATGAGAAATAAAGACTCATATGACCTCCATCTTCACAGACTTTTTCTAACAGTTACAGAACTGTTGAAATCGACCTCGTCTGGATGGAGGCCATAGGAGTTTCTATTTTCACATGAAATTTGAATAATATAATATAAAGATATAATAATGAAAATCTATGAAAGTAATTTTCAAAAAATAAAAAATATATGGAAAAAAAGGGTCGGGGGAGCTAAGTTAGCTAGCGGGCAGCCCCATTTTAATACAAACACAGACACACACACACAAATACACGCACATATACATATACATATATATATATATATAGGTTAATGGGGGAGCCAACTCGACTCCCTCACCCCATTTTTCTCATTTTTTATTTTTTGTGAAAAATGATTTCTTAGATTTTCATAACTATATCCTTATATTATGTCATTCAAGTTTCGTATGAAACAAAACTCCTACAACCTCCATCCAGATGGGTCGATTTTAACAATTTTGTGACCATTAAAAATGACTATATGGATGGAGGTCGTATGATTCTATGTTTAGCACGAAACTTGAATGACATAATATAGGGATATAATAATGAAAATCCATGGATTCATTTTTCAAAAAAATGAGAAAATAAGACAGGAAGAGACAAGTTAGCTCCCCATGGTGTAGCCCCATTTCCCTTATATGTATATATACATAGATTTACATATATATATATATATATATAAGTATGTATGTATGTATGTATACACATACATATATACACATGCACACACACACACACGCATGTTCGCGCACACACACGTACATATGAGGTGGGGGAGCCTACATCATGATGTATGTAACTTACCTACATCAATCTCTTTTCTCCTATTTTTTATTTTTTTGAAATAAATCTATGGTGGATTTACTTCGAATATTAAGCGAAACATGTGTTTCAACTTTTAATGAAAAACAAACATTCCTAAATATATATTTGGAGGGGTCGATTTCAGCAATTCTGATACCTTTAAAATTTGACAGTCTTGATGGTGAGGATAGAAGTTTCGAATTAAGTTGATATTTGAATGACAACATGATGATACATAGTTATTTAAATCCCCTTCAATTTCATTTTAAAAAAATAATAAGTAGTGGGAAAAAAGGATGGGCGTAGGTGAGTTACCTACATCATAGTGTAGGTTCCTTTTTCTCTACACACGCATACATATACATATACATATACAACACACAGATACACATTTTTGAAAAAATATCAGAAACAGAAACTACTGGTTGTTGTTCCAAGGAAGCTGCTGGCACAGGTCTTTCCGGTCCTCTGCTGTTACATCACTACAGCAGGACAGGATAGCATGATCTATGCGGTTAAGATAAAAAAAACTAGAAACGATGGCTTTAGGCGAAATTCGATACGTAACGTAGAACAATAGTTTAAAGTTCAGTCTGTGCAGTTCTGTAACGTAGAACAATAATTACAGGTTCAATCTGCGCAGTTCTGTGAAAAAAATAGAGGACGGCAACAAGACAGCAAAGGATAGGTTCCCCATATGTTTTGTTTCATTGCAGTATTGAAGCAACTGCTTCAGGGGGTAGTAAAATATGTCAGACGGATTCCCTCCTATTTTATGAACTCAACCCACTTGAGTGTTTAAAAGGATCGTTCATCCTGGTTATATAGAGAGAGAATCAAAGTAATTCTCACTAAACTCTTTTCCAGAACGTCTGGTCTGTCAAGTTTCAAGAAGAAAAGTTCTGAACTAAATGCATTCCATGATAACTTTCTCTGGTTACTGGTAGTTTTTAACTTGACTGCAATTAGTTTGTTGGGTTAACCTCGGAGGAGAGTTCCATCTAATTTTGCAACACTTGCGAGCTGGAGAAACGTATTGCGGAGACCAACAAAGTAGAAAGGAACGACGGACAGAGAGAGGGGCAACATACCAAACGTGGGGGAGACGAGGCGAGATTTCGGTTCGCTTCTCTTGGACAATGGTCTGCCGGATCTGCTCGTCCTTAGTTGTAAGCATGGGAAGGATAAGATCTGGGCAGATGGTCAGGGGAAGACGAAGACTTGTGTAGTCTTCTCATGCTATCCAGTGAACAGTTGAATCAATGGCTGGGATTTATTCTAAGAAGCTTCGTATAGATCTGCTTCCGGTTTAATTTAGGGATTTATCACTTGTGCCTTTTTAGATATTCAGTTATGCACCTTCCTTTTTTGGAATATCAATTAAGGTTTAAAAAATCGGATCGGACCGGCCGGTCGGACCGGTTGGATCGGAAATTGGCCCCGACCCGGTCGGTTAGGCTGATTTTAGGTAATTAATTTTAAAAAAAATAGAAAAATCGGGTCAGACCGGTGGTCAGACCAGGTTGACCCGGGTGGTTGGACAGGGTTGACTCGGATTTGATGGTTTAGTATATTTTTAAAAACAAAGGTTTAAATAATGAAATAATATGGTTTTTATCACTTGCACCCTTCTTAAATTCTACTATTTCAGTTATGTCCCTCTCTTTTTTGGAATATAACTTGTGCCACTACTTTCTTGGATAATTTTCTAGAAGCAACTACAAATAAATTATTACAATATTATATTCATATATAATGCTAGAAAATGTGACTACCTTTTGTAGATTTTTATTCGAAATAGACAATCATGTTTTTATGTTGAAAGATTTGACATTTTAAATGATTATTTCATTGATATATAAATACATATTTACATATATGTATCCAGTTTTATCGGTTCAAAAAACCGGTTCGACCGATCGGACCAGTAAATTAAGCTCGGTCTGGTTTTTTCCGAGTCGTTAAGAATGATGACGTCATGCTGACATCATCACCGGTCCGACCGGCTTGGACCGATGGTCCAAAGACTAACCGGTTCAACGTCCGGTCCGATTTTTAAAACGTTGACATCAATTGCACTATTATTTTTTTCTTCAAAATTTATAGTTCTACCCTGCTGTTAAAGTAAAGTGGGGACATAACTAATATTACAAAAGATCAGAAGTAGGAGTACAATTGATATTCTAACAATTCTAAAAAAGAGAGGAGTATAATTGATATTGCAATATCTTAGAGTGGCACAATTGATCAAAATCCTTTAATCCATTTTTTTCTAGATACTATTAAAGAGCAAACAAAAATCTATTATACCGATATCCATTTATCTAGTCAAGGGTAAATTGCAAAAAATAACTTCCCCAATACGTCAATTCTCAATTAATAGTCCGCATCTTTAAAAAGCAACAAAGAGTGTATCGATCTTTTTTTATCTTATACATTCTTCGTCTGTAAGATAACCCGCACAACATGGTTATTGTCAAAGGGTCAAAATCCCGCTATCGATTTCGACCGATCCTGTGCGGCGTTAGCTAACCCGTAGCTAACCAGCCTTCCCGAGTAGAACGGTCACGGACACGCTCCAACTTTTCTCGATACCCCTACTTGCTAACTCACCGACGCTCATACACAAGCAGAAGCTCGACTCTATAGATCGTTCATGAACACTCTCAAGAACTCGCTCAAGAACACAACTACACAATCACAAAAGCACAGGCACAAAGCTCTTCTCTTATTAGAAGGGGAACTATCTCTAGAGTGGGTGGACACTCTACACTTGTGTGTACACTGTGTATGTTTTCAAATGAACCCCCACCTCTCTTTATATACAAGACTCAAGGCAACCCAAGGGACACTCATTATTACATCTACAATAATGATACATAAAGACACAAGAGACCCTTCAAGTTCTTCGGCAACCCTTCGCGTTTCTCAGCAACTCTTCGTCTGCTCGTCTCTTCAACTCCCTTGTTGTCCTTTCGTCTTCCCGCACGTTGACGCACAGTCAATTGCCCAGTCATCAGCACACTCGCGCTCCAAGCGCTTGCTGATGCAGCTTTGTCATAATTCACCAAGTGCCACCGAACACTTGGTCTTGTACCAAAGGGAGCCTGTAGCCTCCAGACCCTCGTACGGTAAATCCTTCCTTAGCATTCTGCATGCTAAGGGAAGTACTCCAGAACTTCGTTGTCGTGGCCTCCAGACCACTCTCGTACGTGTACTATCGAGCATGCTTGACAATTCTCATACTCAGCACATGCAACGCTCCATGCCTCCTTGGACCGCCACGCATCAATACCGAAACCGTGCGCCTTCATGCGTACGCCTCTGTGACCGTACCATATTGCTCCTCTATGTGTAGTGCTTAACTACGTACCGCCCTTCTGCGCTCGCGTATTTACCACTACGCGCATCCACTGTCATGTCTTGCACTGCTGTCTGTACTCGTTGTGCTCGCACTGCTACAAGCACCACGACACTCTGCTACCGAGCCAGTGTCCTGTGTGGCGCTTCTCCATCACGTACAGTAGAGCCTCCAAACTCTCGTGGATAACTCCCTGATACCCACATATTTCGGACTCTTCCTGAAGTCCTTGCTCCATCGATCATTCTTGAGCATCCAACTACCATGTCTGTACGATCATTTTCGATCACGGAATTTGGGGGTGTGACAAGCCTCCCTCGCCTGAAGAATCGGTTATCCTCAACCGAACATTCCCTCTTCAGCTGGCATCCCATCACGATCCTCCATCTGCTACGCACCTCTTGATGTGGCTCAATTGGAAGGGTAGTGCAAACAAGCACCGCCTCCCTTCCTGTACTTGGTCTTTTCACGAACCACGTCCCTCCATGACTGGGTCTTCAGCGTGTAAAGTGGAGCTTCCTCGTCAGCTCCTATTTTCGGTGTATCCCTCCTTGATACAACAGCTCCATCGCTGGTGTGTGACAGCTCCAGCTTCACATGTGGAGTACTCACCTCCACGCTCGCTCGTTGACGATCTCGATCGTTCCCTTTAGGCGTCCCCACATCCTGGGAAATGAGTACCTCTTGCGCTCCGAGTGTCTTTGGTATCTTGCCTCCTACAAGATTATTAGTGGTGTGGTCCGTCACCACCCTACCCTCATGGACGTCTAACCGCTTGTCCATGTTGCATCGCCCTCCAGAGCTCTGCTTCGCCTTCTCGTGCACGGATGTTCTCCTATCCGTGGGTTTGGTTGTGCGCCTCCTGCACACACGTTGGTGCTCAACATGCACCTACGCACTCCTGTGTGTCATCGATCGAACCTTGACACCTCCAAAGCTCTTTGTTGTGGAGTTCCCTCCCTCCACCGAATTCGAAGCTCCAGCTCAAAGTGTTGTGAGACATACCATGCACATAGCACTGATTGCTCCCAAGCGTACCTCACGTTCTTCTTCTTTCTCCTCGTCCGTACGAAGAGAGTTCAGCTTCTCCTTCTTTGAGCATTCCCGCGCCTGATGAATCTCCATTTCATCGCCTTTATTCTATCATTTTGGCCTTAAAAACCCCAGCAAATGCATGTAAATAGCATTAATTTGTATATAATAGCATTCATTGTTTCTTGTATTTATTGTACATTAAATAAGGTTTTTAATGCCAAAATTATAGAATAAAGAGAAGAAAAGAAAAAGGAATAAAATATTGCAAATATTTTATGACCCTAACCCCGAGACCAAGGCCAGCACGGACTTGGTCGACAAGGAATAAAGTAGGGGGAGATAAGGGCCAATAATACAATAAATACCTCATTTATTCATTCATTCATTTATGCATTTTTGGCACCTATTTCGTACATAATTATTTATTCATCAAATAAAGAAACTTTGTTCATAAAAGCTGTAGATAATAATGTAAATAAAAATACAAAATTGAGTTTGTGCAAAAATAATTTTCAGTGTACATTTTATACACAGCAAAAATCTCAACTTCACAGACCCATATCTTGCAAATAAAAACTCCAAATCACCCAAACTCACCTTTAATTGTATATAGCATTCCATGAACTATTTTAGAAAATTGGTTTCACAATTTCTGGAGTCCATCTGTGAAAGTTAGCTTTTTGACCCTACTTGTATATAATACTGATTAAAATATTCATTTTATTCAATATTCATTATTTTTATAAATTCATATTATTAGAATGTTGTAAATAATGTATATAATACATGTACATAATAAAAGTAAAAGAAAACCAAAAAGAATTTGTAAAATAAAAATAAAAATAAGTCTATGTAATATATAGGCAAAATACCTATGAGAAGGATGTACATAAATGAAAAGAGAAAAGCATTCTTTAATTATTTCATTCTTTTATTTCCTATAATAATGTATATTTTATATATAACCTATTAAAATTACAAATCCATAATAAAAACAAATAAAATTCATTAAATAAATAAAAAATATATAATATATAGAAAAAATACCTATAAGTATACGTACATATACATAAACACACTTATTTAAAAAATATAAATAAACTCATAAAAAATCAAATAAAATACATTTATACTTACAGAAATAAGTTACAAATTTATAAAACAAGAAAATACAATAATAAAAGAAAAATAAAAAAATTAAAAATTAAATACACAAAAATACATGTAAATATACACATATACACCTTATTAAAATAAAACTATAATAAAACACCTCGAAAAATTCAATAAAAATCATAAATAAATACTACATGAAATAATACACATTTTTTATTTTATAAGCAAAAATTAATAAAATCATTTACTATGTTAAATAATTCATTTTCTAATAAGGTTCCCTGTTTTGGCGTTTAGCGGCTGAGGTGGACCAATCAGGTCCCTCCGCGAGTTGACCCCGGTCAACTTGACCTCCAGGCGCCTGAGTTGACGCGGACTGTCTTTTCCCTTCTTTTCTTGCCATTTTTCCACGTGGCTCAGTGATCAATCACCAACAGTCCCTTCATGAGATTTGCTCCCCTTTCATCCGTGATCCCCGCCGATCATTTGGATCCCTTGTACATAGCCCCGATTCTTCAATAATCGCCGGTCCGTGGGGGTCCCTTGGAATGTGTATAAATAAAACCCTCCTCCTTCTCCGCCGAATTTGGCCAATCTCACCCCCTTCTTTGTGTTTGAATGAGTTCCTGGTGAAGCCCTCGTGACAGGAGGTGCCTCCCAGCACCTCGATTCGGCCGGAGATGGAGGAAATTTTGTCGCGGTGGTGCTCCGGCGACCACCCTGCTCCCTGGCGGCCCCCAGGTATAAGAGCTGCACCTTTACTTTTCTTAGATAGATTTTCATATCAGCATTTCACTTCTGTTATTTATTTTGCATTTAGTTCAGTAGATTAGCTTAGATTAGGCGATTCGTAGTTCGCCGGAGCTCCGCTCCGGCGAGCTTTTCACCGTGCTTTACCCGTTTCCCCGACTCGCTTCCACCCTCATTTCGTTCCCCTACGCCTTCTCCACCTTCCATCCACCTTGCCCAACCGGATTCGCATCTGGATCCGCGAATCGATGCTCACCTCCTCCGCATCGCCGGAGCACCGCCGCCCTCACCCATCTCCTATGCTAACAGCTTCAGTTTTGGGCCGAGGAGCACCGCCTCGAGCCGAGCTTCGTTCCTGTGCAGGATTAGGTGCGAAATGAAGCACCAGGAGTCGAATCTCAAGCGGGCGAAGGTACCTGGAGACCCATTTCTTCACCGAGCTCGTTGCGACGCTCCAGGGTACCTCCGGCCGATCCAAGACCTCCAGCAGCTAGAGATACCTTCCAGGAAGCGAACGAGACCTTCAGGAGCAAAGATGACCGGCGGAGGAGCGAGATCCAGGCGAAGGAAGCTCGCCTCGGCGAAGCTTCTTCCCTGTTCTTCCACGCGTCCTCCCCGCCGTCGGATGAAGACGAAGGCCCAGTTTTGATCAGAGCCGTCCGATGGGGCGAAGCAGTCACCGTCAGATCACGCGAGTGATCTAATCTCAACCGCTCATCGGCGAACCGTCATCGGCCCACGTGGAGGCGCCACGTGTCAAGTGAACAAAGATCAGCCGTCGGATGAAGCGCCCTTTGGGGGTAATTTGCATATCCAGCCCCCGTTTCTTTTTTGTATTTATTATTTAATTCTGTAAATATTTTTGCACGTTATAAATAAATTGTAAATTTTGCAGAAAGGACCCTGAGTTTCTTGAAATTACATTTAGGTCCTTCCGCGCCTCACGTGCAGTCCCACGTGAGGTGCGTGAAAAATTGCTTGTATGCCCTGGCAGTTTTTGTATATTGTAAAATAGTTCTAAAAATTAAAATAAATGTTTATTTCTGTTGTATTTTTGCACTGATGTCCCTGTAACTTATTTTATTTGCAAAAATACCCCTGCCAGGCTGTTTCATTTTTGTCTCTTTACCTATTTATTAAAAATACCTAGATGGCTTCTAAAAATCCACAAAAATTAGGATAGGTGCTCTATGCCATGCTTGTTCACGCTCATATTTTAGTTTGCATTTTTTGCATTTTTCCTAATTATTAAAAATGAAAAAGAAGCCATTTTTGTACTGTCTAAATTAAAAAATACAAAAAAATTAGAAAAGGTTTTTGAAAAATTCCAAAAAAATTATATATGATATATTTATATATATATATTGAGTCCAGAAAATGAAAAACAAAATAAAAATTACAAAAACAAAAAATATATAAAAAATTATAAACACCAAAACCCACTAAAACAATAAAAGGACATGCACAAAGGATTGAATAATTACACTTCACATACATTCCCTTCGCCTCCCAGTGTTCGACCTCTACCTGTACTTACACCTATACACATTTGCATGTAGAGTTATAATAAATTTTAACTCCACATTTTTGGATATTTATTACATATATTTACTGTGGGTTAATTGTTGATTGATTCGGGTTTCGTGTGCGGTCGCTCAGCGACACTGTAGTCCCGCCTTGTGTGGACTATTTTGACCCTCGCAAAACCCCTGTCATCAAATGGCGCCGTTGCCGGGGAGGCAACGGATTTTGTATGATTTTGTGTGGTTATTTGTTCATTTATTTGATTCTTTGTCCATGTCCTTCATTTATTTATCTGTGCGATTTTTAGTTTTATTTTTGTGTGGATATTATTGATTGACTGCTCTAACCATCTCTTTCTTTTGTCTTTGATGCGAGGGACCGCTAAGCGAAGGAGGACCTCCTAGGAGGCCCTATGCACCCAAGCGAGGCGGTGTTGGCTCTTCTATGCCAAGCCAACAGGAGAGAGCATCAATAGCAGATGAAGGAGAATTTTTGAAGACAGTCTCTATTTTTATGCACATTATTTTATTATGTATATTCATGTGAGAGAGTGACACTTAGAATTTTGTAATAATATAGGACTCTCACAGGTACACTCCGACTCCCGAGGTCCATTGCCCGAGGGATTGTTCCCTTGGGGGCCTCGACGGTTTTGACGCTTTTTCGTTTTTATTTTATTTTTATTATTTTGTGTGAATGAGCCCTAGCTTAGGAATTGCTTGCCGATAGATTAAGGTCCAAACACCCTAATATATTTGCATGTACCTATAGTGCGTTTTGGACCTAGTCAAATCTAAACAGTCGATTCATTTATCTCTTAACCCCCGTGCCGTGAGAGAACCCCATCAAGCGCTACTCCTGAACTCGAGCGTGTCGAGAAGAGGAGGGGTGAGCCAAGACCGGACTCTTAGGTTAAAGATAAGTGACTGACTTGTGGTGCTTCACGATAATAGCAGTTACTATCCTAGGGCGATTTCTTTGGCTTGCATTTGCATATAGCATAGGTTTCAATTCTGTTATGCATCCCGCATGGAGAGAGCTGGGAGGCACTGTAAGTCTTCTTACTTAGCATGCATCATCGATTTCCGACTTGCACGGCTTTTCCGATCTTCTCCCTCTGTTTTTGCCAACCTAGGATGCTTAATGGAAATTGGAACCCCGATAGGCACGTGCATTGAAAATACCCAAAAACAGTGATAACTCACATAAAATTGGGACTGCTAACTCTATGGACCTAACAAAAAGATGTAATGAATTTCTTGTCTTGGGGAGAACAACCCCCTCATTGTATGCGTTTTAAATTGCTTACGTACACACTAAGGAGTAGAGCCCAAATCCTATCAAGCCTCCTACGTGATTGTACAATTTTTGTGATTCTCACCTAACTCTAAAAATGAAAAGATAAATGACCGTCACATGATGGTCTTCACTGTGTTGAGTAGGTGAATTGGGGGTGTTGCCTTGTGTATTGATTGTGACTTGGAGTTCATTGTGTTTTTCCATTCATTATTAGAGTAGACGATCCCGTCCGTGTGAGTCATGCATTTTTCATCTTTGAGTCTCTCTATCTCTCTTATACATATATCTCTTCATCTTGCATCGAGTCGTGATATTGGCGCTTGAGCTCAATCATTTCTTCGCCAAGTCCTTTGTTTCCCTCTTCTTCATCACTCTCTTAGTATTCCCCGTATCATCATCATTCTCTGGTTCAAGGAGAGCACCCTCTTCGGACCACAATTTTGACGGTGTTCCCGCCTTGTGTGGAACACCCAATTTTGTCTATATCCCGATCTTCTCACCCGCCCTCCTCGTTCCCTCTGTATCACCCTTCCACCACCCACGGTATTGGCACGCCCGCTCAATCAGCTTCTCCACCCCATTGTGTACCCTTCTTATCCATCTTCCTCGTGTCCCCTGTATCATCTCTCCCATTACCCGGGAATGCTGTGCATAGTGATGAGACCCGCATTGAGGATCATTTATACTAATTAGGCCGGGCCCATGATATTAAGGTTGCTGAGATCGATTTGGTGGATTTGTCTTTGATATCAGCATATGGATTTCTGGAGGATTTTTGATGATGCATAGGGCATAGGTGTGATGCATTATTGAGGAATTTTAGTTCTCGCACACCGGATTAAGGATGTGATGTGATGCGATGATTTGATGATGATTTCATGAGCATTGATTGATCCATCTCTTAGAGTTTCCACACATCTTGATTGTTGAGGATTGATTGATTATTCTACTTTGGACTTTTTGATAAAGGTGTACGGATCCTACATGATCTCTCATCTACCTGATTGAACCATCCTTGATCTCCTGACTCTTTTATCCACCCTGGCACTTAGAGGATTCCTGACTATTTTTCGTGCCATCTCAGTTGACTGGATTGACCCAAGGGATGTTTGGTGAATGACATGATTATTCGCTCCCTTACATGATCTTATGCCCTCCGAATGATTGAAGGATTTATTGCTTTTGAGGACCTGAGATGACTTGCCAGCATTCCCTTGACCTACATTGATATAGCTCGCATTGCTCCCCGAGGACTATCTGCGGGAGAATGCGACAATTTCTAGGACTGCGGTTTCATTCACTGCTTGGGTCGCCATTGTGATGGGACCCAAAACCGAGTCGTACGATATGTTTGATTGGCCTCCCCCTGTGATTGTGTACCTGACCTGTTGGTACACGAGGCCAATGTATTTGACTCATCTGAGTCCGCTCTCCTTGACGGTCCTCGCAAGGCAGAGCTCCACTTTTCTGATTATTCCATGACTAGTTCATAGCTCCCCGAGGGTTATCTGCGGGAGACTATGACATATTTCAGATCTGATTGGTCTCTTCTGTTGGTAGCCGCCTTGTCGACTACTGAGACCACTATGTGGATCCGTCTGATGGATCCGGCTCCTTTGAGCCCGCTCTCCTTGACGACCCTCGCAAGGTAGAGGCACTTTCTGACTATTCCTTGCCTAGATTGCACCACTCTCCGAGGACTATCTGCGAGAGATTGCGACACTCTCTTTACGCTCGGTTCCCACTGCTGACTGTGTCTCCGATCTACGGAGCACGGAACCGAATCGTCTGCTATACATGATTTTGGTCCCATCTTGAGTTGCTTATCCGATCTGCGGATCATGGGACCCATCTGATTAGACTCCTTTGAGTATGCTTGCCTTGACGGTCCTCGCAAGGCTGAGCTTCTGATATCTGCTATTCCCATGACTAGTTGGCAGCCCGCTCCCCGAGGGTTATTTGCGGGACGCTGCCACACTTTCTCGATTTTACGGTTTCTTCTGCTGATAGCCGATCTGCTAATTATCATGCCTAGCTGGCAGCACGTTCCCCGAGGGTTATCTGCGGGACGCTGCCACAATTTCTAGATTTGTCGGTCTCTTCTGCGGGTAGCCGATCTGTCGCCTACCAAGACCGTTTCTGTGATCCGTCTGATGGATCAAACTCTGTTGAGCCCGCTCTCCTTGACGACCCTCGCATGGGTGAGCTTCTGTTCTGATTATTCATTGATCAGCATGTACTACTCTCCGAGGGTTATCTGCGGGAGAGTACATCATTTTCTAGGTACACGGCTTCATTTCTGGTGTCTCCCAGTTGGGGGAGAACGAAGCCGAGTCTTTTGATTATCCTTTAATTTTGCTCACCTTGACGACCCTCGCAGGGTGGAGCCATGTCTTGCGGCATTGGGTGTCTGTCTCCGATGATCTTCCGACCTCGTAACCACCGAATGCAGCACTGTCTCTTACTCTCTATCTTCCATATCTTATGGAGACTCTGATTGTCCGGAGGACTCTGTACTCGTCTCTTCCTCCCGGTCTTACGGTATCGGCTTTGTTTCCTCATGATGACCTTAGGAGCCGATCACCTGCTTCATGCTATCGGTCTATGCTTTACTTCTGATCTATTGTCCCCGGTAGCCGACACCCACCTGATTGCATATTCGGGTGTCTTTTCACCTGCTGACTGCGTCCTCGTTCTCACAAGGAGACGACGACAAGAGTACGGTATGCACTTGTCAGATACCGTCATGTACTTCACCAGTCTCTTCACCGCTTGTATATATGTGTATTCTGTTCATTCTTTCTCCCGCATGTTATGTGTGCCCTAGATCTATCGCCATATCTTTGTGACTACACTTAGGACGTACGTTGTCCTAAGTATAGGGGGACACACAACGCGTTGTTCTTTCGTTGTTCAGTTTCGTCACTCCTGTTGTTGCCTATACTTAGGGATATCTCACCCTAAGTATAGGGGGAGTGATGCGTACATTCTCCACGATCTTCTCATCCATCTGTATATATCTTTTCTTCTTTTCTTCTTTTCCTTTTCTATCTTCTGTATCTAAATAACAGGTGTCGCCCCTTTGTGTCAGTTTTCTGTACTTAGGATGTACTTTGTCCTAAGTATAGAGGGGTTACACCCATGATTTGTTAATTCTTTGATCTGTTCATTCCCACCCATAGCCCTCCCTGCCTTGTGTACAGTCTGCTATACTTAGGATTATTTGATCCTAAGTATAGGGGGGACGGTCATCTTCTTATTCATTTATCTCGTTATTCTTTCATTCTTTTAGTCGTTGTAGTATAGACTTTTCTATACTCAGTACGAGTTATGTCTTCTCTTTCTCTTTTCCGATCTATGAGGACATAGCTCCTGCTAAGTATAGGGGGTCGTATATACTCTGTATATACTTTAGACATAACTCGCACTTTTGTGTAATTATTAATAAATATGGCTAAAAATAAGATATAATTCATTAATAATGCTTCTTATTCCTCAAATTCTTTGTGTATATACTGATTAATAAATCAGGTTAAAAATAGTTTTGCAAAATGATTTGAAGAATGGTGTCAACTGTTTGGAAAACTTTTTGTGAAATATTTTCAACCTTTGTAAAAACATTTTTGATTGCAAAATTTTCTATTTGTGTGAAATAAAGGATTTGAAAACCTATTTGCAAATGATTGCGAAAATATTTTGTAAAAATATTGTGAAAATGTATATATAGTGTTTGCAAAATCTTTGTAAAATGGATTTCAAATGATTGTAAATATTTGCAAAAATCATTTTGTACTATAGTTTTCAAAAATGATTTTTCAAATAAATTTGAGGAATAAAAGCATCAAAATAAAATACATAAAATTCTTTATCAATTGTATATACACCTAAATAAAACACTTTGTTAAAATCTGTAAATTATCTAAGTCTTGTAAAATAAAGCGGCACACCTGTATAAATAGTTGTACGTATTTTATACTTTGAGTGCCAAAATTATTTGCAAAAATTTCTTTGTGTAAAAATTCCTCTCTTTGTTTTCATGTTCTTTGAAAAATTGCATTATTCTTTGCATATTTGTAAATAGCATTTGCATGGCATTCATATTCTTTTATTAAGCTTGATGATTGAACTAGTCCAATAAAGTCGAAGATTGGAGCTGGGTTGGACCTTACTGCACCTAATTGCACTGGAACCCTCCAGGAACTAGGTTTAAGGTACTTCAGGTCTATTCAGACTTAATTCTTTGAGATATCAGGGCTGGGTTCAAGACACCTCAGTGGACTAACTAGAACTTTTCGAAACACACGCAGGACTCTTGTCGGCCGTGACCTAACTTGGACACCTGCACCTTTCACATAGCTCTCCATGGATGAGGTGGTGAGGAGGCAGCTTCCTTTAGCTTGGGGTAGCATATGAGGGTAGTACTTCTAGGCGGAACCTCTCTTCTTCTTTTAGTGAAAGAAGTGCACCTCAACTTGGTTTAGTGGTGATGAAGGCTAAAGACAGAAGCCGAGGGTTGCAATAAAGCTTCAAAAGAGGGATAGTCTACTGGCTCAAGAAGAAATTTCTTGTATATATGCTGCACCATGTAGATATGTTGTACAGATGCAATTGAAAAAAAAAAGCAAAAAGAACTCCAAAAAAGTGGTGGGTCGGATTGAAAATTTAATAACCCCACTGGAGTGTATATAGTTCAATAAAGCAAAAGCTTATGGTATCCATGTTACATCTCATGAAGCTTGCAGCGGGAGACTTGGCTACACTGGCTGAGCTTCCAAAAGTCTATACTTCTTCCCCCTCTTCTTGAGCCGGTTGCACTTGAACTTAGAAGGGAATACCCCGCTTCTCGAGGAAAGAGTTGCTAGACCGAGGCATTAGAGTTACCAGGTTGGGGGAGGTTGTTTCTTTGTCACTTCTGAGGTGGGGAGCCACTATCACTTACACTGTACAAGTCAGCTTCATAGTCATAAGGGTTTGTGTATGGTGTAGGCTAGTTCTGACCTGGCTATTGAGGTGATTTGAACCGAGTTCTGTGACTCTCAGAGGCTGTTGTGTTTTAAATTTGGTTCCCTACCAGGTTCCACACACATCTTCACACCAAGGTCTAACCTGAGCTCCAAACTTTGATTTTGTACATATGAGTTTAATGATCATGACCAATTCAATTTATTCTTTAAATTCTTTATTTTTACTTTTTCTTTTCTTCTTATTCTTTGTTCTTTTTGTACTTATTGCATAAGTATTTGCTAGGGACTAGCAAAGGCAAGTATAGGGGGGTGATGAATCTCCATTTCATCGCCTTTATTCTATCATTTTGGCCTTAAAAACCCCAGCAAATGCATGTAAATAGCATTAATTTGTATATAATAGCATTCATTGTTTCTTGTATTTATTGTACATTAAATAAGGTTTTTAATGCCAAAATTATAGAATAAAGAGAAGAAAAGAAAAAGGAATAAAATATTGCAAATATTTTATGACCCTAACCCCGAGACCAAGGCCAGCACGGACTTGGTCGACAAGGAATAAAGTAGGGGGAGATAAGGGCCAATAATACAATAAATACCTCATTTATTCATTCATTCATTTATGCATTTTTTGGCACCTATTTCATACATAATTATTTATTCATCAAATAAAGAAACTTTGTTCATAAAAGCTGTAGATAATAATGTAAATAAAAATACAAAATTGAGTTTGTGCAAAAATAATTTTCAGTGTACATTTTATACACAGCAAAAATCTCAACTTCACAGACCCATATCTTGCAAATAAAAACTCCAAATCACCCAAACTCACCTTTAATTGTATATAGCATTCCATGAACTATTTTAGAAAATTGGTTTCACAATTTCTGGAGTCCATCTGTGAAAGTTAGCTTTTTGACCCTACTTGTATATAATACTGATTAAAATATTCATTTTATTCAATATTCATTATTTTTATAAATTCATATTATTAGAATGTTGTAAATAATGTATATAATACATGTACATAATAAAAGTAAAAGAAAACCAAAAAGAATTTGTAAAATAAAAATAAAAATAAGTCTATGTAATATATAGGCAAAATACCTATGAGAAGGATGTACATAAATGAAAAGAGAAAAGCATTCTTTAATTATTTCATTCTTTTATTTCCTATAATAATGTATATTTTATATATAACCTATTAAAATTACAAATCCTTAATAAAACCAAATAAAATTCATTAAATAAATAAAACATATATAATATATAGGAAAAATACCTATAAGTATACGTACATATACATAAACACACTTATTTAAAAAATATAAATAAACTCATAAAAAATCAAATAAAATACATTTATACTTACAGAAATAAGTTACAAATTTATAAAACAAGAAAATACAATAATAAAAGAAAAATAAAAAAATTAAAAATTAAATACACAAAAATACATGTAAATATACACATATACACCTTATTAAAATAAAACTATAATAAAACACCTCGAAAAATTCAATAAAAATCATAAATAAATACTACATGAAATAATACACATTTTTTATTTTATAAGCAAAAATTAATAAAATCATTTACTATGTTAAATAATTCATTTTCTAATAAGGTTCCCTGTTTTGGCGTTTAGCGGCTGAGGTGGACCAATCAGGTCCCTCCGCGAGTTGACCCCGGTCAACTTGACCTCCAGGCGCCTGAGTTGACGCAGACTGTCTTTTCCCTTCTTTTCTTGCCTTTTTTCCGCGTGGCTCAGTGATCAATCACCAACAGTCCCTTCATGAGATTTGCTCCCCTTTCATCCGTGATCCCCGCCGATCATTTGGATCCCTTGTACATAGCCCCGATTCTTCAATAATCGCCGGTCCGTGGGGGTCCCTTGGAATGTGTATAAATAAAACCCTCCTCCTTCTCCGCCGAATTTGGCCAATCTCACCCCCTTCTTTGTGTTTGAATGAGTTCCTGGTGAAGCCCTCGTGACAGGAGGCGCCTCCCAGCACCTCGATTCGGCCGGAGATGGAGGAAATTTTGTCGCGGTGGTGCTCCGGCGACCACCCTGCTCCCTGGCGGCCCCCAGGTATAAGAGCTGCACCTTTACTTTTCTTAGATAGATTTTCATATCAGTATTTCACTTCTGTTATTTATTTTGCATTTAGTTCAGTAGATTAGCTTAGATTAGGCGATTCGTAGTTCGCCGGAGCTCCGCTCCGGCGAGCTTTTCACCGTGCTTTACCCGTTTCCCCGACTCGCTTCCACCCTCATTTCGTTCCCCTACGCCTTCTCCACCTTCCATCCACCTTGCCCAACCGGATTCGCATCTGGATCCGCGAATCGATGCTCACCTCCTCCGCATCGCCGGAGCACCGCCGCCCTCACCCATCTCCTATGCTAACAGCTTCAGTTTTGGGCCGAGGAGCACCGCCTCGAGCCGAGCTTCGTTCCTGTGCAGGATTAGGTGCGAAATGAAGCACCAGGAGTCGAATCTCAAGCGGGCGAAGGTACCTGGAGACCCATTTCTTCACCGAGCTCGTTGCGACGCTCCAGGGTACCTCCGGCCGATCCAAGACCTCCAGCAGCTAGAGATACCTTCCAGGAAGCGAACGGGACCTTCAGGAGCAAAGATGACCGGCGGAGGAGCGAGATCCAGGCGAAGGAAGCTCGCCTCGGCGAAGCTTCTTCCCTGTTCTTCCACGCGTCCTCCCCGCCGTCGGATGAAGACGAAGGCCCAGTTTTGATCAGAGCCGTCCGATGGGGCGAAGCAGTCACCGTCAGATCACGCGAGTGATCTAATCTCAACCGCTCATCGGCGAACCGTCATCGGCCCACGTGGAGGCGCCACGTGTCAAGTGAACAAAGATCAGCCGTCGGATGAAGCGCCCTTTGGGGGTAATTTGCATATCCAGCCCCCGTTTCTTTTTTGTATTTATTATTTAATTCTGTAAATATTTTTGCACGTTATAAATAAATTGTAAATTTTGCAGAAAGGACCCTGAGTTTCTTGAAATTACATTTAGGTCCTTCCGCGCCTCACGTGCAGTCCCACGTGAGGCGCGTGAAAAATTGCATGTATGCCCTGGCGGTTTTTGTATATTGTAAAATAGTTCTAAAAATTAAAATAAATGTTTATTTCTGTTGTATTTTTGCTCTGATGCCCCTGTAACTTATTTTATTTGCAAAAATACCCCTGCCAGGCTGTTTCATTTTTGTCTCTTTACCTATTTATTAAAAATACCTAGATGGCTTCTAAAAATCCACAAAAATTAGGATAGGAGCTCTATGCCATGCTTGTTCACGCTCATATTTTAGTTTGCATTTTTTGCATTTTTCCTAATTATTAAAAATGAAAAAGAAGCCATTTTTGTACTGTCTAAATTAAAAAATACAAAAAAATTAGAAAAGGTTTTTGAAAAATTCCAAAAAAATTATATATGATATATTTATATATATATTGAGTCCAGAAAATGAAAAACAAAATAAAAATTACAAAAACAAAAATATATAAAAAAATTATAAACACCAAAACCCACTAAAACAATAAAAGGACATGCACAAATGATTGAATAATTACACTTCACATACATTCCCTTCGCCTCCCAGTGTTCGACCTCTACCTGTACTTACACCTATACACATTTGCATGTAGAGTTATAATAAATTTTAACTCCACATTTTTGGATATTTATTACATATATTTACTGTGGGTTAATTGTTGATTGATTCGGGTTTCGTGTGCGGTCGCTCAGCGACACTGTAGTCCCGCCTTGTGTGGACTATTTTGACCCTCGCAAAACCCCTGTCATCAGCGCCCGATGCGGTTCGTCGTATATGAAGCACCCCTTGCTCTTGGGTTGCTCTCTCTTCGTGGAGTACTCTTATTCCTCCATTGGTGGATCATGGGCAACGGCTTTGTCCTTGTCCTTCGATCGTTCCCTCGGCATGCTGGTGAACTCCTTCTCTTCAGCCTTGTGGCTTGGTTGGGCCCCATAATCAACCAACGCATCCTCTACCATGATCGCTGAATTCAGGTCCTTCACTCCCTGCCTCCGCAGTTCGGCTTGCGCCCAGCTTTGCAACCCGATCGTGAAGTTGAACAGCTTGTCCGCCTCGGACATCCCCTTGATGTTCAGCAACAAAGACGGAACTGCTTCACGTACTCACGAACAGTGTCTGTCTGCTTCAGGCGTTGAAGAGCCTCCTGTGCAACCCACGCAGTGTTCTTCGGCAGGAACTGCGCCTTTAGTTCCGCGACTAGATCATCCCACCTGGATGTCTTCTGTCTCGTCACATCTGTTGCACGGCTCCTCCTCCATAACTTGGCGTCGCTCGACATATACATCAATGCCAAGCTCACTTTCTCGGCTTCCGTCGTCTTGGTCGCCTCGAAGTAAACTTCCATATTTCATAGGAAGTTTTCCAAATCATTGCAACAACACCTTATCCTCAAGTCTCTCTCTACATGGGGAGAGGCTGGCGGTATTGCTAGACTTGTGGATCAATTATTGGACACTCTTGTGCCTATGGGAATGGACGTTGGCAATGGCTACTCTGCAGAGGGAGAGATGAAATTAAATCCAAATATCAAGCATTGTCATCGTAAGGTTGCTGAAGGTCATTTTACAGCGACGGTAAAGGTTTTGTCGTCTTTAGGTGTAGAACCTTTCAATGGAGATACTGTTAGGGAGTTGGAGGCGAAGCACCCATGCAATCCACCTCCGTCCTTGTCGGATTTTCTCCGTCCTAAAGCCCCTCTTGTTGTGGAGGTTGAAGCCATTCTTGGGTGCATTAAGTGCTTTCCTAAAGGGACTTCTTGTGGTAGAGATGGGTTGAGGGCCCAACACCTACTTGATGCTATGTGTGGAGAGGGTCTGTTGTGGCCATGGATCTTTTACACGCCATCACTCGTATGGTCAATTTATGGTTGGGTGGAAAGTGGCCACTTCTTTGTCAGAGTTTTTAGCGTCTGCACCGCTTACACCATTGCTCAAACCAGATAATAGCATTCGACATATTGCATTTGGTACTATTTGGAGACGACTCATGTCCAAAGTGGCTATAGCAGGTGTTAGTAAAGATATGGCCAAATATCTCAAGGACTTTCAGTTTGGAGTGAGTGTTTTTGGTGGATCTGAGGCTATTCTACACAGTGTTAACAGAGTGTTGAATGCTCGTCATACTGATGGCTCTCTTTCTTTACTCATTGTTGATTTTTCTAATACCTTCAATATGGTTGATAGCTCCGCCTTATTGTGGCAGATGAGAGAAAGATGTCCTTCTATATATCTATGGGTGGAGTTCTTATATGGGCAGGCAGCAGGGTTGTACCTTGGAGATAGACATATTTGGTCTTCCACTGGTGTGCAGCAGGGTGATCCTCTAGGCCCGCTCCTATTTTCTCTCGTTCTGCATCCACTTATCCATTATATCAGGGATAATTGCAAACTACTTTTTCATGCATGGTATCTTGATGATGGTACAGTTATTGGAGATACTTTCGAGGTGGTCAAGGTCTTAAATATCATCCAACAACGTGGGCCAGACTTGGGCCTAGTTTTAAATATTCATAAAACAGAACTCTTTTAGCCTAATTGTGATGACAGGAAACTTCGCAAAGGATTGTTCCCATCCGATATCGGTGGACCTTTATTAGGTGTGAAGTTGCCTGGAGTGGCTGCTAGTATGGATCAAAATTTTGTTGAAAGCCTGGCTTTGGAGAGGGCTGCTAAAGCGGTGAAGTTGATGCATCTTCTACCTCAGTTGAAGGACCCCTAGAGTGAGCTTCTTTTACTTCGTTCTTGTATGGGTCTATCAAAACTTTTATTCGGTTTGAGGACTTGTCAACCTTTATAGATGAAGGAGGTCGCAATTTTATTTGATAGAGGCTTACGAGGTTCTATTGAGGATATTGTCGTTTGTGGAGGACCTTTTTTGGAGATCTTCAATGGAGGGTGTCTTCTTTGCCCATTCGACTTGGTGGTCTGGGACTACTTTCAGCAGTGGAGGCTTCTTCTTACGCTTTTGTGGCTTTCAGGGTGCAATATTGGGAACTTCAGGACCATATCCTGCGTGACAGTAAAATTTGCAATATGGACTCCAACTTCGACTTTTCTCTTCAAAGACTTGATGATTTGATTCCCTCATTCGACCTTAGTTGTTTCTCTAAAAAGGACACCGTCTCCCCTAAGACCCATAATGTTTTGGTGAGTGCACTTTTTAGCAAAATAATTGAGATATAGAGGTAGTATATAACATGTCTGTGAGACAAAAGGTAGTTTTTCGGTGTCTTCAAGCTATTCATGCCCAAGATTTTCTCCTTACCCTTCCTATAAACGGACTTGGACTTCACATGTAACCGGTGGAGTACCGCAGTATCCTCAAATATCATCTCATGATTCTGTTATTTCCTGCTGATGAGATTTGTCCAGTCTGTCGCAAGGCATGCTTGGACAAATTTGGTGATCATGCCATTCATTGGAGGGAGCTCCTGGGGTTTAAGTACAGACAAGATCTCGTTAAAGACGTTTTATTCGATGTCCTCAAACATGCGGGTATTGCTGCTAAGAAAGAAGCGCCAGTGAACTTTTTAACAGATCCACAAGAGGGAAGATCCACGCTTAGATCTGCTGATATTTTGATTTTTGGGTGGATAGGAGGAAAACATGCTTGTGTAGATTTGACAGGAGCCTCCCCGATGGTTGGGTTGAAGAGCGGGACCTTCACAGCAGGGCAGGCTACCCTTAAAGCTTCTTTAACAAAAGTGGTGAAACACGAGAAAGCCTGCATAGAGAATCAACATGCCTTCATCCCCTTTGGTTTCGACACCTTTGGCTTTCTAGCACTAGAAGCTATTGAGCTTTTAAAGAGAATCCAAAAAGTGATGAACAATAATGTAATGAACCCCAGATCTATGAATGTAGTATTTAGGAGGATTGGCTTTGCAATTCCAAAAGGGCTAGTGGCGCAGCTTGTTGTCCGCTTGCCTCCTGTTTCGATGTAAACCTTTCTTATTTATTCCAATATCTACGATTGATATTAAAAAAATATCTAATCAAGTTAAGTGTTATCGATCTTCATGAAGCTTATAATCATTCTTTATTATTGCATTCGTGTACATATTTTAATTGGTTGTACGTTTTTTTACTTAGTTTATGATATTGTTGCTTCGTATTTTAAAGGTTCAATTATTATTATTACACATGGGTCTTTTGATTGATTGTGTGTTTTTTATGTCCTAGAATTATGATTTTTTATTGATATCTCAATATTAGATTTAGAAACTGCAGTGATAGTTATTATTCTGAAAGTATATGTGGTTTGAGTGTTAAGTTGTATGCAAGTTTTGATCGAGATTTGCGGAGTTGATTATCTCTCTCAAAAATGCAGATTTGAAGTGGTCCATAATTTACTGAGTACTCGGTAATATATGTGGATTGAGTGTTAGGTTGTATTTGTGATTTGTTTGGTTTATATCAGAAAATGTAATTGCGAAGTGTGATGATGATTATTGCTCTTGACATCTATGTATTTTTTTCGTGTGCTTGATTTTTAAATCTCATATGGTGTCGTAATTTTGGATGCCTTTTAAGTCCCTACGTGGATCCTTTTAAGGAATTATCTTGCAACCTTTGCATTTTTGCCGAGTGCTTTAGTGATATCAGAGAACACAATTATGAAATTGCAATGATCATCGTTACTGTGATGAGCCAAATTCCAACTCAGTGAGGGTGAGGACAATGTTCATGCAACCTCTACACTTAACATGACCTCAACACCCATAGCACATGTAATCCCAATCAAATATGTAATATATACACTATTTTTTTGAACAGTTATCCTTCACATATTAACTTTTGTGGAGTGGTACGAAATAAAAACTGTTAGCAACAATGTAAGTTATATTGCAAAGTATAAATGTATTAGCAAGTTAATTGGATCTATGTAATAAATGCAAGATGATCATTAAGGTGTAGATCAATTGACCCATTGAGCATCGTGTTTATTAAAAAACAATCAACAAGACTGTATTTATAAAAATTATTAGCAAGATTCTATTAAAAATCACATAAAAGATGTATTAATTACGAATGAAAGTTCTACAAGAGACAGAGATCAAAAACTGTAAAAAAAAATTGGTGGTGATGGTTTCAATGGATATTGGTAGTGACGGATGGCTATAAAATGCTTCATACTATAAGACCGGTTTGCGTAATTGACCTTTAGTCATCACAAGAAAGATATGTGTATACAAAATTAATCTACTATTCGAAGCTACATTTGGGAAGATTACTAAGATTTTCCTAGAAGATATCCCCATGATAGTTTAAATTGGGATACATTCGAGTGATCTGATGAAAAGATTTCATCTTATACGTAAACTTTTCTCTTTCATTTAGTTAAACTTTGTGTTTAAAACTTTAAACATGTCAGATTCAAGATATTTTCCTTATGTTTTACATTTGTATAGCCTTAGAAGGGCTCCAATTGCATGTTCTCAATTTTTGATTATGAGTTAAAAATGACATGAGAGCTAGCATTGCTATCGATTAATGCAAATTCCTCATCATTTGAAGCATGTTACCCTCGCAATCCAGCAATAAAACAATGTTCAAGTGACCATCCTGGTTTCTAGCTGCTTTCATTAAATGTGGCTCAAGGTCGAGGACAATGCCATTTTGTTCATCGCCTCTTCAATGAGTATTGTAAATCTGTGTGCATTGCACACAGAGGGTAGTGTTTTGCTTGTGTTTACTTGCCTTTTCTTCCCAATTAACCAAAACACTTTTCTTTTCTTTAATAGACCTTCTCATGCCTTGTCAATATATGTTAAATTATATGTAGGTGTATCCAGGGATTTACTTACAAAGAAGAAGAGGCTATTTGAAACCTCCTCGACCTCGATTCTCTCAGGTGTGTATTTAGCAGTGAATTGTTAATTACATTGTAATGATTTGACTAGTTCATTATTGGGCTCTCATGTATCTGTTGGTTCTTTATCACAGGAAGTAGGAATCGAGATGTGTGATGTAAAAAATTTCTTAGTAATAGCTATTGATGACATTATGTGAAGAATTAGACTGCAATGTTGCAAAAGTAGGAAATTTAAAGTTGGTATTCACAGTTCAAGTATTATGATATATAATTATATATGTTTCTGTCAAGTTAAATGTTTATCCCTATTTTTTCACGAGTATTTATCCATTTTCATGTGTAGTATGATGTAAAAATGGTCATCATGAATTCTTCATAGATAAAATAGCTCAAAGTTTTAGGCTGGCGATAGAACCGAACTATTGGCTCATTTTCATGTTCATCCCTCCCCATGAGAAGACTGAGGTGATGTTCCTCCCTCTCCGTGAGAAGACTGAGGTATATTTCCTTTCTCTGAGCATGTCGACCACATCAAACACAACAACAAAGCTCATTGTTGGAGAGGCCTCAATGAATCGCCATGCCACCCACCCCCATCGCACTCTAAACAATAAAGTTTATCGATCATCAGAACCAGTTGGTCCATGAACATTCTGTAATTTTTCACCTTACGTACTTTCATGCTTCTTTATATTTATTAAATGCATGTATGTATTTGACTATATTGAAGTTGATTTGTTTTTTAACGTTGTTCAGGATTTAATCCTTTCGTTAGCATAATTTATTCATTTCCTTTCTAAAATTATCTATTTTATTATTCTAATGTAACATATGATTAATATATCATTTTTTAATTATCCATATTTTTCTAGAACATATATTTGTATTATTCTCTTCAACTTTTCCTTATATTATCTACCACCTCAATGTAGCTACATCATTGGGCCGCAACATAGCATGCGTACCATATGGGACTTTGATACAATGTAAAAAATATTTAAGGCCCGTGTTTTAGAAAGAGAAAAGGGAAGTTGTTCTTTGTAACAGCCAAGTTGACTGTTACACGGAGCAGTTTCCCCTATTTTTATTTTTTTTCAAACTTTTTTTCATGTATATTCATCTATATATCCCTCCTATATGTCATTCGAATTTCGTGAGAAACGGAGACTCCTAAGCCCTCCATCTAGATCGGGTAAATTTTAACGGTCAGAATGTTGTTGTAATCGACCTGTTCTAGATGGAGGGCTTAGGTGTCTCCATTTCTCACGAAATTTGAATGACATGTAGGGGGGATATATAGATGAATAATATGAAAAAAATTTTGAAAAAAAATAAAAAAATGGGGGAAACTGCTCCGTGCACAGAACCGCCTCCCCGGCCTCTTTTAGAAAACCCTCTTGTTTGATTTGATATCTTACTTAATTTCTATAATTTTATTCGCTCCAACCCGCCACGAAGCGCGGGATCATACACTACTAATATATACAAACATGTGAGCAACTAATGCATAGAAGAAGGTAATCAAAGCCGGAATACGTCGTCGTTGGAAGGGACACGTAAGTCCCACATGCTACAGATTTCTGGTGGGGATGCATATGGAATATCAAATGAAGGTGGATCTCAGGTTTCGTGGACCCGTGCTCGCTGTTGCTAGACACTATCAACTGGATCTCAGGTTTCACAGATATGAAATTGAGAAGCCACTGCTGCTCCGCAATGGCGGAGGAAATCTGGAAGGAAAGGAACCAGAGGTGGGCCACTGGTTGTTCCTCCAAGCCACAATGGGTGGCCTACGCCATTGTCAGTGATGTTAGGTGTATTCTGAGCTAGTCATGGATCGTTTGCTGCAACAGACTCTACAGCAGACGATCCACATTGAAATCCCCTCACC
This sequence comes from Ottelia alismoides, assembly GCA_037367405.1. Classification (NCBI taxonomy): domain Eukaryota; kingdom Viridiplantae; phylum Streptophyta; class Magnoliopsida; order Alismatales; family Hydrocharitaceae; genus Ottelia; species Ottelia alismoides. The sequence continues at coordinate 27,994 of JAZKJV010000111.1, forward strand.
CGACTTCCACTTCCATCCCATTGCGGAGGACCACAACGTGCATTACCTCAGGCACGAGGCTGCATCTATAACTTCTTCCCATCATCATCATCATCACCATCATCATCATCATCATCATCATCATCGAGATCGACCTTCACGAGTGAGATCACCAGGAGCATGCAAATCCGGAAAGCAAGATCGTGGGAGTGGGCAAGTCCAGACTCTGCAAGGATACTCTCGCTCCTCGGGAAGGCTTGATTCAGGTACTTCTTAAAAAAAATTTACAGGAGAAAGACATCAATGGCAGTCATGACGAGTTGGATTCTGCATCATTTCCCGTTTGGGTATGACTTGGTAGCGGAGGTGGGATCTAACGATGGGGTGGGGCAAGAGGATAATGGGAGAAAGAATCTCATATGTATAACAGTCTCATACATGTTATGGCTTGCGATGTTTTATTACATAGAATTTGTAGAGCTTATATTTAGAAAATAGTTGAGATACAAATCAATTTAGATATAATGCTCGATGTTTCTATTATTGAGAAATATCTACATATATTATCATTTAGCTGAAAATTAAACATAAATGAAATTATAATTTAACTAAAAATTAAACATAAATGAAATTATGATTATCATCACTGCTCATTTGACATTTTTATTTAAATTTTATGGAAAATATTAATATTTTTTTGCCAATCTAATGTTAATTTAGGAAGTTATATATATATATATATATATGAGGAGTCCTATATATATATATAGAGAGAGAGAGGGCCCTTCCAATGAGGTGCATCTTTCCTGGGTGTACGGAAAGCCCATCACGAGATCCGTTAGATCTCGATCTAGCGGTTCTTCATCCAAAAGGGTATTTTAGTCCATACATTTTCGTTCTAAATTTGAATTTAATTTCGAATTTGAAATTTATTTTGTCTTTATATTTTTTCCATTTTTAGCGTGTCTGATTTGGTATTTTTTATTGCCTTTTAGTTACTTAATTCTCGTCAACATGGTAGCATTTTCGCGCAATGTAGAATAGCAGCTTTTTTTGTAAAATTCCCCTTAATATTGTAAAATTGCATCATGCATTGTAAAATAAAATCAAAATTAGTAATATTTATATTATAATAATTGTAATTTTGATAACACTATTGTAAAAGATCATGGACGCTTTGTAAAAATCTGTATGAAGATTGTAAATCCATCAGATCCTATTATATGCGTTTTTCACAAATGCCTAGCATCTTTGTAAAATTCGAATCCCTGTTGTAATTTTGCATCCTGCATTGTATAATAAGATTACAGTTAGTAAAAAATGATATGCAATTGTAAAATACGATCTGAGATTGTAAAAAAAACTCGAGATTGCAAAACAATTTGAGATTGCAAAATAGGTCATTTACATTGTAAAATACGATCTGGGATTGTAAAAAAACACTCGAGATTGCAAAATAAGTCATTATATTGTAAAAACCTGGGCACGCCCTCCATCTCCAGCATCCTCTCTACCCACACCTCCTCCGCCCTTCTCCTCCACGACCCACCTCCTCCATGCACATCCTCCTCCGCCCACAACCAAAAAAATCTATGTGGTGCATATCCGATCTAACCAAAAAAAATCAAAATAACATTTTGGTTCCACAAAAAATCAAAAAATCCATGTGGTGCATATCCGATCTAACCAAAAAAAATCAAAATAACATTCTGGGATTGCTTCACCGAGTGGATCAACCTGGAGGAGCTCTGGGATTGGAATGACGTTCTGGGATTGGAATGATATGCATCTGTCGAGAGATTGTCGTCCTGGATTACACGCCATACCTTTCTACAATCCATAGTCATGAACGCATACCGTGCCGGCCGGATCTCCAGTAGCCATGAACCGTCGAGAGACTTTCGTCCAGGATTACACGCCATAATCCATAGTCATGAATCTCGTGCAGCCATCCGGATCGAGAGAGAGAGAGAGAGTGAGAGAGGGCGAGGAAAAGAGAGAGGAGATAATTGAGGAGATATTTATTTGATTCTAAATGTAGAATATGTTAAAATGACTATAATGGGGTTTTCAACATTAAAAGTGATTAAAAATAGCCTATTAATGATAACCATCGGATTGATTGCGGATGGCTGTGATGGCGGGCTTTCCTTGCACCCAGGAAAGGTGCACCTCATCTGAAATATTCTCTCTCTCTCTCTCTCTCTCTATATATATATATATGTATGTATATAGGGGGCCTTTCAAATAGGATGCAGTCCTTCCTGAGTTCAGGAAGGCCGCCCCTTTTTTGTATAAAAACGAGCACTTTAGTAGAATACGTATACAATTTGTATTATAGGTGCATGTTATAAATTCAAAGCCACATACAAAACTGCGTATTACAATACAAACATTAAAACTGCACATCTATTCTACCAAAGTCATCATTTTTATACAAAAAAGAGGTTGGCCTTCCTTAAATATGGAAGGACTGTGTCCTATTTAAAGAAATCATATATATATATATATATATTTGTCATAATACTTCATGTATATTCACATACTCTCGTCCACATTTAAGAGCTATATTTAATTTTTGTAACATAACCGATACAAATAGTTTATTAAACAAAACACGGCTTGTGACCTATATATCGTTTGAGGTATAGGAACCCTGAAATCTGACTCTATCACTGCACATGAGTGTTGTTTTTTTATACAAAACAAATAAAATAACGTACATGTATTTCGAATTTCTCCATTTCATATACAAAATTATGTTCAAAATAATTTGATAAGTATGCCAATCATACCTATTATCACATAGCCGTTATGTACCTATTTAACAAGGGACGCTAATATATCCATAATAAAATCGAGAAATAATCACTTACTTGGTTAATACACCCGAACTATAATATTCACATATGTTCTGTTCGTATATGCTTATTAGCTTTCTAATCAATCCATGTACTATTAAAATGATTGGTCCAACATGGATATTACAAGTGAAATACGAGAAAGCATGCATTGAGAATCAACATGCCTTCATCTATTTTGATTTTGACGTTTGACCTTCATCTATTTTGATTTTGATACATTTGGATTCTTAGTAGCAGAAGTTGTTGAGCTTTTGAAGAGGGTCTAAAAAATTATGAGCAGTAATGTTATGGTTCCTAGATTTGTAGAAGTAGTATTTAGAAGAATCAGTTTTGTAATTCAAGGAGGACTATCGATGCAGCTTGTTGTCCCATGTTTCGATGTAATTTTATCATTTATCGAGTTAAATTTTAAAATTTAAAACTTTTTGTAAATTAGATTAACAAGAAGAGTAATACGGACAATTTTTAACGGAATTTGGTCCATATAAATAGCCACATTTAACTATATGGCGAGTACTAAAGTTATCAAGTTTGTTGGTTTGACGTGGTAATTACGATGTTTACATGGTTCAGAAGTTAAATGACAAAATTTTTATGATTCCTGGTGTAAATACAAAGAGTAAAAAGTAGAAATGAAGTAATAGCATAATATAAGAAGGAATATATCATTTTCGTTGCTAGTATGCAATCCCTTTGTTATTTTCCATCTCCTCCATTGTTATAATATGCCCCTATTCTTTTATGCCTCCCTTCTTTGCTTTCAATTCATTGTCAAATGAATTGAATAAAAAGTGACAACCATTTAAGAAGATTAGATCGTAGAAGAAATGAATGAAAACCTTTACGGATTTCATGTTAGTATGTATGTACGTACGCATTGATGTGTACATATGTGTATATGTATGTATGTGTGTGTAGTGAACAACTGAGGTAAACTTATTCCCCCCAAATCCATGCATCTGCTCGATGCATGAACCTCTGACAATCACTATGTCACTTTGCCACGACGATTTCATAGAAATCATTGCATGTCAAGAGTTATGTATGCTTCAGCCTATCTACAACTATATTTGCATCGCAACCCCTTTGCGATTAGAATTTTGATTGGATAGACATTTTTATTATCGTATACATGCATACACATAGTAACATGATCTTTGTTTAGAAATCACTTCGTACTTAATAGAAATCGATACACATTTGTAATTTATATTTACTCTATTATATGTGTTCATATTCGATATATCATAGGTCAATCCATATTTGTGTTACTTGAATTATTTGATCCATATCTGTATGTGATGATTATTCGATCTGAATTCATATCCAATTAATTTAGGATATGATTTCTTAACTTCATATTCGACTCATATATATATATATAATCGTATTCGATATAGATGAAGTGAATATGAATATGGAAATAGTTATAACTGATCTGTATCCAATCTATTTTCATATATCCCTAGACTCAAGTCGAGTAGTCATGCCCTTTTTTACTACACCCCTCTGGAGAAGTTAAGCATCGTGAATTAAGGTCCTCCTTGTTGTTTTTTAAAGATTAGAGTAATAATTGGAATGCTCAATCTAAGTTTTCAAGCAATGACGAGTGTGAAGGAATTAGTACCATACTGCTTGCTTCAAAATTTTTGATAGCCTTATATATGAGTCCTTGATTGATGGTGCTACATTCGCGCGCGCTCTCACTCCGACTCAACTTCGAGCTCTGGAGAGTTAATTCAGTTCTCAACTTTGAGCTCTGGAGAGTTAATTCAATTCTCAAATATTTTGCTATAAATTAATATGAGGATTTTGTTGGATAAATTAAATTAACTAATTAATTTATAAATCCACGTGTTTTGAATTTTGGTGGATGGTTTCAAAATCTCATCCATATTTTTAAATCTGATAGATGTCTCCCCAACTACAGTAGTTACTTATTTCTTCCTCACGAAATTTTTCTTCTCATTTTGAGAGCTTGAGCGATTCATGTTCTTCCCCTATGCTCCATCAAATATTTTCATTCAGCTACTATAGTCCCTAAGGTACATATGATTTTTCATCATAGTAAGCCGACCTCAATCGTCTACTATTGTAATTTAGGGCAGATCAAATTATATTAGGGGATGCAAACGGTTGGATTCGGATACAAATATAAATATTACAGTATTCTTATCCGTTTTTTAATATGAATACGGACAGATATTAAAACTAGCTTACCATATTCTTAAAAAACAGATACAGATGTAAAATGGATATTGATCGCATACCAGTAATGTTAGAAATACTCTATGGTGGTGTTCGGCTGGCGGGTTATCCATGGGTGGATAACCTGTTTTTTTGGTAGTGTGTTTGGTTGGTGGGTTAAGGGTTGTGTGGGTTTGAGTGATGTGATTGTATTGAAATTTGAAAAAGTTGATAGTTATTATGATATGATTGTATTGAAATTTGAAAAAATGGTTAGTTGTTGTGATGTAATTTATAGAAGTTTGGAATAGGGAGTAAAAGTTGAGTATTTTATGATTTTTAGATGATATGATGGTATAATATATTTTTTTTGATGTGGAGGGAGTGGGCCCCACAAGTGGGTTAAGAGTGTGGGTTTTGGGGGTTACCCACCCAAAGTGGGGGGAAACCCACAACCGAACGGGGCCTATAGAATCGACTTAATATATACGAATTGGATAGAAAACCCATGATATAAATTTACTAGATATGCTTGTATCATAAAAATTATACAAATATGGTAAAAGAAGGTATATAATTATGTTATATAGGGTTAAAAATAAACCTATGACCATATTTATATACAAAAGCGGATATACGGATACGGATACGGATACGGATACGGATGTTTGCGGATATCAAAATGATATCCATATCTGTATCCTTTTTAAAACAGATACGGATACGGATATCGAAATTTGTATAAAACGGATACGGTGACGAATCGCATACGGATATATCCGTAACCGTTTCATCCCTAAATTCTATGCATCACTAAGTTAAGATGAAATATTCTCTAGGGGCTTTCGGTTCGAGAATACTCAGCTGGAATAAGAACGGAGAATAAGAAGAATAAGTGTCTATTCTCTGTTCGGTTGAAAAGATAGAAATAAGGAGAATAAGGCGTAATAAGATTAAGTGAGGTGGAATAAAGATAGGAATAATGATGAAATAAGGTGAAATAATGGGATGTGGATGAGAATTGTCGTACTCTTGAAAACCGCGTCAGGTGGGGAATTGATCCATTATTCTAGTGTTTATTCTTCAAACAAACATGACCTAAGGAAAGTCTTCTAATAAGATTTCTGTGATTTAGTATCCTAACAAGATTTCCTCTTGTTGGAGGTTTACGCTATTGAATATAATTTATATTCTTGCTCTCTATTTGTATCTTACTATTTATCGTATTATAGAAAGAAGCAACAGATCCTTAGTCCCAGAAGCTACAGATACGAGCCACGTAGCTCGGATCAAGGGATTAGATCAGTTTAACAGATCTAATCCTAGTCGTTCATCACAGTCGGCGTGATATTTGCATGGTGACTCCCTAACGAATTCAATATTGCAGAACAGTGCAACAGTTCACGTGCAGATACAAAGAACCAGTAATCACTGGAACTAGGGTGCATACCCTTGCTCCGTGGCGGGTTGGACGTATTCTTTGAAATATTTGTAAAATTATAAAATCAAACGATTAATTAAATTAATTTTTTAAGTTGCAACAAATAATTTAATATAAGATTTTTTTGAAACAAATACTACTTCAAACAAAACAAGCATTGATATTAATAGTTAACAATAAACATACATTATATGAAATATTAGAAGCTTTATATATCTATCTATATATATATATAGGGAGCTGGGAGCCTACACCCGGGGATGTAGGTAATTACCTACACCTGGTCTTTTTCTCATTATTTTTGGATTTTTTGAAGGAAATCTTAGGGGGATTTTTCAAGTTTCATGCAAAACAAACATTCCTAACACTTTCATCTAGATTGTATCAATTCCAGCAAATCTGAAACCGTTAAAATTTGGTAGTCTTGATGGAGATGATACAAGTCTTGAATTAAGTTGATTTTGGAATGACAACATGGTGATATATAGTGATCTAATTCTCCAAAAGTTTCATTTCAAAAAAATCAAAAAATATTGAAAAAAAAGAGTCGGGTTAGGTAATTACCTACACCCTTGGGTGTAGGATCCTTTTTCCCAAAATTTGTGAGAGCATGAGAGCATGCATTCCGGACCACATGATCCAAGCAGGAGAGAGAAGATCAGGAGAGAGAAAACAAGATCATGTGGTCCAGAATGCATGTTCTCATGTTCTCACATTTTTTTGCTCTCATAGGATCACTCCTATATATATATATATCCTATAAACAATGTAAAGGTCAAAATTCCATGGAATGTAGTAGAAAGAATAAACCGACTCTCACAGACTCTTTAGCGAAGGGGAGGACGTGCGGCATGGAATGCTACGTGTGTGACTTATATGATAGAATCCACACATGATTTAAATTCTTTAAAGAGGGAATTTAATCGAAAATTTCTACTTAGTTGGGAGAAACAGTTCTCGTTGAGTACCCCATGCTCAGGTTCTCACAAAGGATTCATAGCCCAGGTACCACTCTTAGTGTGATTTATATAATTATATTTATTTCATGCATGCTTTACAACACCATATATACATGGATTATGCAATTCAATCCAAATGATTTTTTTTATGGATCATATTAAGATCTCAGGTATCAAATAACTGTGATGGAGAGACGTTTCAGTGCGCTAATTGTTACTGTTTATGATATTCTTGACCCATTTTAGAAATCGGTCCATCCGCGTTTATAATTATAGTATAAATTAGAGGAAGAAGGAATCTTAAAACATGTACGAACCATGCAAAGTATAATATAGTATATTTCTATAAATATTATAAGAGAAAGGATTTCATTAGCATTATCAATTGGATGACGTACAAAATAGATTTGATCGTAATAGTTGAAGAGGAACTTTAGATGAACACATATTAATTTTAGTATGATTTTTGGGGTACAGGTTGGATAAGGAGATACTGAGTATTTACTTAAAGATATGTTAGGAAATTTTCTATAAACAGGGTTCCAATTTCATGAAATACCAATGGCAAACTTGAAGGTATAATCAACAGGGCTAAGATATTGAGCTAAATAAATTTAAATAGATATATAACATAAATATTAAAGGAACTATTCAGTGTTATTTTTTTATATTTGTGGACAGATAAATAAGACTCATGACTTCTCTTTTGAATCTGGTCCTATTTTAACATACAGATTTATTGGTCACATGTATAGACATAAATCCTGACTATAGTTTTTTTTAGTTAAATAAATCAATAAGAAATAAATGGTAAAAGTCTTAGTATGAGTATTGGAAGGAATCATGCTTTGCATGTACCTAAACGACTTACCATAGTAGACATGAAATTAATAATATTTGTAGATCACTGACAGCATTAATATATTATAGGAAAAAAATCAGGAGACCAGTGCAGGTTCGAGCATATGCGAACCATTGGATACATGCAATAAATAGGTGAGTGGTCTCAAGCTTATTTTAATGTATAACCCTATTTTCACATATACCTCGCAATATTACAGTTTCCAGGGCCTTTTAATTACGTTATTGCACAAGTGTAGTCTAGTTTGATAATCAGATAAGTTTGTTTTTATCTCAGATGATGGCATCTTAGTAAAGTTGGTAATATATGCAAGCTTAATGTATGGTGAAAAGCTTAGTTTTATATTTCAATATTCAATTATGTTGTTTTGGTACCATAGAAGTTTTCAAATATTACAGATAAGTTCAGTATGGCGATATGATACAGATATCATAAATTTCTCAGTATACAGTTATATTACTATGGATCAGAAAATATGTCAGAAATAATGACCACCATAGTGGCTCTCAGACATGGTCATGAACTAGCCATCAAATATGGTGACGTCAAAAAAATGACCATGAAACATGCCATCAGATATGGCAATTACAGAGATGATTCAGAGGACTTTGGGTCCGCATTTTGTATACACATAGACTTTGGGTTGTATGCAGAGTGTTCTTTGGCCTTTGGGGCAGTCTATGCGTATGACTTAGTTTGTTTCAGTGTTCATAGGTATAGTATGCTAGCCACAGTGGTGTGGATAAAATAGCTAAAAAATAGAAATTTCATTTTTTTCCTGCCATTTATTGAATTGGCTTTCATTTTGTTGTTCAATATTTAAATCTCTTTGCAAACAATTTATATTTTTCAGCAAATGCTATATTGTAGCAATACATTTTCTGTCACTTAGCAAGCAAAATTATTTTGAAAATAGCCTATATCTTTTCTTACAAAAATGCTTGAGACCCACTCGCTGGGTCTAGACTCATTTTGAGTTTAGACTCAACCCTCTATTACTCAATATTATTTACAAACACATCTGAGAAGGAGTCATAGAAGACGCGAGGGAATGAATTAAGTTTTTGCAGATAGTGTCTGGACATTCACTCCATTCCTGTGATATTGCAGCACATCTTTGTATTACAGGTAAATAGTTACTATCCAGAAAGACGTGATGTTTTGTGAAGTGAAAAGAACAGTTGTATCTGAACTTATAATAGTAGATGACGGTTGTACATAAGAAACAATGTATGTGTTTGGCACTGCGAATGTGGATGATAACTTGGGTGGTTGTGGCGGTAGATTGCAAGGAGAATTTATACAAAGGTTTTATAAGAATTGTTTCAGGTACATGGTAGCGTTTGGGAGACCATAAAATAGAGGAATTGCTGTCGAATTTTTATGGACACGTTAATTATGATTAAGATTATCAAGCAATTCAATGTCGCACTCGTCTCGGTTAGCGGAGCGGGTCGTGACATCACTACTTTTACAAATGTATACCTTCTGAGTCATGGTCCCCTCGTCCCCCTTACCTAATCAATTAGAGTTGGACTTATTTAGAATAACAAAAACTTGAAAGGATTTGAGTGCAAAATGTTTCCCGCATGTGAGATGTCCATCATTATTAACAATAATTAATTTATTTCAACCATCAAACAAAGAACAACAAATAAGTAGCACTTATTCCAGAGAGTGGATCCTCTGCTGTGATGATATGATGCACCTGTTGTAATCGTGTGAGCCGCTCGATCTTGATGGAACGGTTCATATAATTTTACACATGCTCACCAAAAGTGCAAAATCGTGCGAACTGCTCGATCAAAATCGAGCAGCCCAAACGGTTTCCACCTACATCAGACTATCCACCCTCCTTATTCCAACCAATCTCATTCTTGCAAACGAACAAATCTATATAGCTTAATACCTCTTTGTGCACAGCCCCTGATCTGATCACGAGGAATTTCCGGGATTCTTATAGGCTTTCACGGTGTATACCGTCTGCACAAACGAAGCAACGGTTCCACCGAGCGTCAGCAGGAGCAGGACCAGAGCTGCAATGACCGACACCGCGGCCCAAGGATTGTGGAAGTAGATGTTCACCAGCGCGGCTCTCCACCTGTGCTGATCGGAATCATAGTATCTGTTCACCTCTCTGAACAGCTCAACAAGGTACTGATTCTTGTATTTTAAGCTTGCTCCCTTGCAGATATTGTTGAACAGATTCGCCACATCCTCGTCGGTGCCAAGCTTGCTCTCAATGATCCCATGCTTCACCAGCACCGCGACGTCTTCCGACGTGTCGATGATCTTGTCCATGAAGGTCGCGTAAGCAGTGAGGTATGTCTTCGACGAATCGATCCCTGGACAGCATTGCTCGAACGCGATGAGGTTGCGGAAGGAGTAGACGGTGCTCTGCTGCAGCGACAGGTAGGGTATCTTCAACTTGCCACTCTCTTCGGAGAAGGAGACATTCAAGTAGCATTTCGTCCTGTCCTGCCTCTTGAATTTGACGCCGGCTTCCCTGAGATTCGTCACCGACGGTATCGTCCTGGGGGCATTACCGCGCTCGAAAGGTCGCCGCCGCGGGCGCTTGCACATGAGAACCAATGATAGGAGGAAGTAGAAGCCTCTGACGTAGAACTGGTACACGACCTTCCAGAATCGATTCCAAGAAAAACCGGGAGAGGATATTAACTCTGTTGTTTCTTCGGGTCTTGGCTCTGGAATGTCGAAGTCAATCAGCTGACAAAGGTAATGCAAGTGGAGGAGGTGATGGATTGATCCGTGTTCCTTCACCCTTTTACGTCCATCTTCCAATTCTTTCTCCGGTACTTCTCGCTTGTCGATGTAGTGAAGTGCAATATCCAGTATGGATAAATTGGCTGTGAGGTTCGGACGAGGTAGTCCATTGGGGTATCGTACGTCGAACAAGGCCTCGAGGATGAAGAACGGGATCTGATTCTCGAGCAGGAGCAGGTCGTTCCTCAGCATGGGTAGATTCCACTTGGCGTCCCCCCACGGGGATCCGACGTTTCCTGTGGCTCGCTTGATAAAAAACTCGACCACGAAGCAGCCGTCGAGGACGAGCATCTCCACGAACGGGTCCGGCTCAAGGTTAATGGGTACGGAGTACTCTCTCTTTGCTCTTTGTTCATGCGGCCATACAGCGTCGACGAATGCCTTCACGTTCATCTTAGGCTCTCGGTTGATCAAGTCGCGGAGGTACTTCAATTTGTGGTGATCCATCGCCGTGAGATTATCTTTCGATCGATGGAGGGGTCCTATGGATATGAGCGTAGGCTCGTAGGCGTTGTGGTTCCCTTGCCGGAGGCTGTCGGGGACCTTGTGAATGGAGGGTCCTTTGAAACCACTGCTCTCACCGTCGTCCTTGGGCTTCTTCTCCACCGTCTGCGCCATGCGTTTGATAAGTAGCTCTTCTACTGGAATGCGCATATGTTTGTCTGGTAGCTTTTTTGCCATCGTCCTGGAAAGATTAGAATAGCGTTGCCTATGTTAATTAGAAGATCATTATTCACAAGAGAGAAAAAGAGGAGAAAGAAAATAAAATTTTGTAGAAATAAAGACTCATATACTATTCATCTAGAACATGTAATTTTAACGAGTCTTAAAATTATTATAATCGACCTATTCTAGATGGAGGACATAGTATATCCATCTAATATGTCGTTCATATTTCGTCAGAAACATAGACTGATATGCCCTTCATCCAGAACAAGTCGATTACGGTAATTCTAATACAGTTAAAATTTTATAAGGTTTTTTTACCCAGTAGACCCTATAAACTTTTCCAATTACCTGTACGACCTTAGAAACAACCTAATTCCGCATTCAACCTCGTAAACTTGCTTTGTCTTACTGCACAAACCCTACCGTTAAATTGACACAACCTAGGTTAACTTGATTGGGGTTAAATGAGTTAATCAAACTACGTGAAATCCAACGGTTGGATTTCTTCCCCACTCTATCATTCCTTCTTCTATTCTCTTTTTCATCTTCATCGACCTCTTCTCGCAGGAGAAGGGGCGCCTCCGGGCGGAGTGCAGGGGAGGGGTGACACCAGTTAGGTAGACAACATCGGCAATGAGTGTGGAGATCAGACAGCTGCATCTTCTCCAGGCGACGCACAGGGGAGATTGGGTCGACCTCTACTCGTGGGAGTAGGGGGGTCATCCTTCCGGCACAATGATGTTGGGTATCCTTGAAGTTTTCCAATCCCAACTTGGGCTGCATCAATTTGCCTCCTTTACAGGGGCACCTTTTGCAATTTACCCATGAATTGAAGTCCCATTCCAGGAACCCCAATCGGGGTATCTTTTCCAATTCCAGAGAGCACGATAGCAGCCCCCCTGTTCGTTCCTCCATCCAGCCGATTCCAGCAACAATCAGAGAGCAACGGCAAGGGATTTTTACTAAACACATCTTCTTCCTCCACGAGAGAGAGATCGAGAGTGAGTGAGAGAGAGAGAGAGCAGCCGGTGGCCTTGCTCGTCTTCTCCAGTCGGTCAAGGTGCTGCGAGGGTTGCGGTTTGGGTTGGAGAGAGGAGGTACTGGGCGAGCTCGAGAGGAGCATCGACGAGGTCGTTAACGACGACCTCAAGAAGCCGAAGCCTTCGTGTTTGGGTCTTCATCCGGGAGCCCTCAAGGGGAGTCACTCCATCTATCTTGTTTTGAGCACACCTTTGGTATTTTGGATACCTAGGGATAGTTAGATACTTGTTAAAGAACTATCCATTGTGTGCGACTTGTACCTCGGTTTTGTGGGCAACAAAACCGGGAAGAACATTTGGCTCCATTTGACCGTAGTGATTAGTTGCCGGTCTTGCCCCGTTGTTTTTCCCTTACTCACATCGAGTAAGGGTTTCCACGAAAAAATTCTTGTCTCTTGTAGTGATTGCTTGGTGGTTGCTTGTCATTGTTGCTATTGAGTTCCCGTGTGGGGAACATATATTTTGTGTTGTGCCATCTTTGTTGCAGGACAGTTTAGGGGGATATATCATGGTTGATTATTGCCTCTTTATCCCCAACAAGTGGTATCAGAGCTCGGGTTGAGCAAAATGGGCAAAGATGATGAAGGCACAATGATTAAGCTTACAAGCAGCAAAATGGCTATGGTCAAGGGCAGTCTCCTCAATGAGGAGATTAGACGTCGCTCTTCGGGAGAGACATCCTCCTCTTCACATGTGTATGCAGTTGAGAGGAGAGGAAGATCCAGCAGCGGAGGAGCATCACATGAGAGGTAGAAATCCAGAGAAAAGTCCAAGGGCAGAGGAAAGTGTCACCATTGCCAGAAGCTCGGTCACTGGAAGAGAGATTGAAGGTTTGGAAGAGAGAGCAAGCTGAAGCCAAGAAGAAAGATCAGAAAAATGAAGATGGGAATGTAGCTGCAGTTGTGGCAGTGGAAAGTGCAGATGAGGTGATTCTCACCATCCAGGACCTGTGCTTGCACGCAGGGAGCGATTTAGAATGGGTCGTTGCCACGGTCGCCTCCTATCATATGACTCCACATAGGGAGTTCTTCACCACCTACACTAGTGGTGATTATGGGAGAGTCTTGATGGGTAACGAAAGTTACTCTAAGATCATTGGCATGGGCACCATCTCGATCCAGACGGATGTTGGGTGCTCAATGACACTTCAGAATGTGAGGCATGTTCTTGATGTGCGGCTTAGCCTTATATCTGGCTCACAACTAGATAGTGAAGGCTACCATCTGAAGTTCGACGACAATAAATGGTATCAGGGGAGGGGTCGGCCTATGCTCGCGGGGGAGGGGGTCAGCCTGATTTGTGATTTGTTGAACTTGGTTTCCTGGGATTACCTCTGAACCCAGGGACGCACGGACTCTGATCGAGGGAGGGGTCAACCTCTGCTCCCAGCCTCGACTGCATCCCTTGGATGCACGGACTCCTTCTTGGTGTGCCCCTGGGAGGCCATGTAGAGGCCCCGGTTCGCCCAATCCATCTCGCGCTCGAGATGTTTGGCGAAAGTCCTTACTGACTTCGTTGCATACTGGAAAGCTAGCAGGAAGCGGGTGGAATTCGGTTGGGAGAGTTGGATGCAGTCGAGGGTGCAGAAGTTGCATGATAAGGATTTGTTGAACTTGGTTGCCTCTTGATTTTGATGTTTGAGGGACATGATTTCGCCGTCCTTGCATTGCAACTCACATTCAAGCTTCTTGGCGGTGATTTGGACTGAGACTCGTGAGGGAAGAAAGTGGAATACCAACCTAAGTTGTTGGCAAAATGAAGGTGCTTGAGCTGAGAGAGGTACCGGAGCTCTGCGACAGGAGCTCTGCGACAATGGCGATATCTGTTGTTTCAATTGATTCCGGGTCATAGGGAGACTGCATCAGCTGAAGCTGGACATAGGATGCCTTGATGGCGGAGATGCCGACGAAGACTACCGCGAGGAGGGCCTCCATTGCCGCTTTCTGATTCCCTCCACCTTGTCATTTTCATCCGATTTGGTGAGGAAGGAGGAGCCGTCGAAGAACCCAGAGAGCTTCACCTTGTAAACGGTATCCCGCTCTTTCTTGCATTCTCGTTTCGCAGCAGCCGCACGCTGCAGATGTACGAGGGGGGTCGACTTCGTGCATCACGGAGAGGGGAGTACTCCGGGCAATGTGGCGAGGAGGGGTCCGAACTCTGCTCCGGGAGGATGTGGGTCGAACGCCGGCTAATGTGCACATATTTTTATGGAATTCAATTAGATTTAATGGGTAAATGGATGGGGGTTAACCAAATGGTATGTAGGTAATGGTTAACAAGTTTACAGAGTTGAGGGAGGAATTCGATTGTTTCAAAGGTTGTAGATGTAATTGAAAAAGTTTATAATGTCTGTCAGGTAAAAATCCCAATTTTATATTCTAAATGGAGGGCATAGGAGTTTCCATTTCCGATAAAATTGGAATGACATATCATGGGATAAAGTGATGAAAAATCTATGGTAGTATTTTTCAAAAAAAAGAAAAATTGCCAAAAATGAGCATGAAGTAGATATTGTTACATGTTTCATGAAGTAGGCTCTCTTTCCCCTACATATATAGGGTGAAATGAGGTTGTCCCCTTGGAGAGCTAACTTGGCTTTCCCCGTTCTATTTTTCCTATTTTTTATTTTTTTGAAAAATACTTCTGTGTATATTCATCACTATATCCCTGTATTATGCCATTCAAATTTTGTGCGAAGAGAAACTCCTACAACCTCCATCTTGACAATCATTTTTATCGATCTCCGAATTGTTGGAATCAACCTGCATGGATGGAGGTCGTAGGAGTCTTTGTTTCACACAAAACTTGAATGACATGATATTGGGATATAGTGATGAAAATGCATGGAGGCATTTTGAACAAAATAAAAAAGCAATAAAAATGGTGCGGGAGAAGTCAAGTTAGCTCCCACCCAAGGACAACCCTAATTTACCCATATATATGTAGGGAAAAAATGGGGCTGCCCTCGTCCCATTTTTCCATAATTTTTTATTTTTTTGAAAAATATAAGCATGTATATTCATCAATATATCTCTCCAAGATGCAATTCGAATTTCATCAGAAACAGAGACTCATATGCCCTCGATCTAGAGCAGGTAACTTTAACGGTTTAAATATTGATGCAATCAATCTATTCTAGCTGGAGGACATAGGAGTCTATGTTTCTGACGAAATTCAAATACGTACTAGAGAGATATATAGATTAATGTACATAGTGATATTTTTCAAAAAAAACTAAAAAAATACCGAAAAATAGGGCGGGCAACAATGGGGGCAGCCCCATCAGCCCCATCAACCCATATATATATGGGAAAAATGTGGCTGTCCCAGGAGGGAGGTAACTTGGTTCCCCTTGTCCTATTGTTCCCATATTTTTTTTTTGAAAAATGAATTCTTGGAAATTCATCACTATATCCTATATTATGTCATTCAAATTTCATGAGAAACAAAGACTCATATGACCTCCATCTTGACAGACTTTTTTTAACAGTTGCAGAACTGTTGAAATCGGCCTTGCCTGGATGGAGGCCATAGGAGTTTCTATTTCACACGAAATTTGAATACTATAATATAAAGATATAATAATGAAAATCTATGAAAGTAATTTTCAAAAAATAAAAAATATATGGAAAAAGGGTCGGGGGAGCTAAGTTAGCTCCTTTAGCGGGCAGCCCCATTTTAATACAGACATAGACACACACAGAAATACATACACAAATACATATATGTGGGTTAATGAAGGAGCCAACTCGGCTCCCTCACCCCATTTTTCTCATTTTTTTATTTTTTGTGAAAAATGATTCCTTAGATTTTCATAACTATATCCTTATATTATGTCATTCAAGTTTCATATGAAACAGAAACTCTTACAACCTCCATCCAGATGGGTCGATTTCAACAATTTTGTGACCATTAAAAAATGAATGTCCGGATCGAGGTCGTATGATTCTATGTTTGGCGCGAAACTTGAATGACATAATATAGGGATATAATAATGAAAATCCATGGATTCATTTTTCAAAAAAAAATGAGAAAATAAGACAGGAGGAGACAAGTTAGCTTCCCATGGCGTAGCCCCATTTTCCCTTATATGTATATATACATATATTTACATATATGTGTGTGTATGTATATATGTATGTATACACATATATATACACATGCGCGCGCGCACGCACACGCATGTTCGCGCACACACACACGTACATATGAGGTGGGGGAGCCTACATCATGATGTATGTAACTTACCTACACCAATCTCTTTTCTCATATTTTTTATTTTTTTGAAATAAATCTATGGTGGATTTACTTAGAATATTAAGCGAAATATGTGTTTCAAATTTTAATGGAAAACAGACATTCTTAAATATCTATTTGAAGGGGTCGATTTCAGCAATTTTGATACCGTTAAAATTCGATAGTCTTGATGGTGGGGATAGAAGTTTCGAATTAAGTTGATATTTGAATGACAACATGATGATACATAGCTATTTAAATCCCCTCGATTTCATTAAAAAAATAAAAAGTAGTGGGAAAAAGGGATGGGCGTAGGTGAGTTAGCTACATCATGGTGTAGGTTCCTTTTTCTCTACACACGCATACACATATACATATACAACATACACATACACATTTTTGAAAAAATATCATCATATATTTTTATCACTACATGTCTGCATCCTTGTGATATGTCACTTCAATTTTATCCGAAACAAAAACTACTGGTTGTTGTTCCAAGGAAGCTGCTGGCACAGGTCTTTCCGGTCCTATGCTGTTACATCATTACAGCAGGAGAGGATAGCATGATCTATGCGGTTAAGATAAAAAAACTAGAAACGATGGCTTTAGGCGAAATTCGATACGTAACGTAGAACAATAGTTTAAAGTTCAATCTGTGCAGTTCTGTAACGTAGAACAATAATTACAGGTTCAATCTGCGCAGTTCTGTGAAAAAAAT
>JAZKJV010000111.1:45835-288372 GCA_037367405.1 Ottelia alismoides
TAATAAAACAACAGATCTACAGCCTAATCCTACAGCTTGTTAAGAGCGAAGAAAACGAGTAAAAACAAGAAGAAAAACGACCTCGAGGGCTGAAAAGCCCAAGGTTGGACCTCAACGGCCACGGGTGGCCGGAGGTGATGGAAGCCACAGTTCGCCTAGCCGAACGCCTCCGCGAGCTCGCCGGAGATTAGCTGTCACCTAACTCGATCCAGGACGCCAAGGGGAAGGGCTCAGCTAGGGCAAAAAGGGTTCAAAATGGAATGGGAGTTTTTGGGGCCTTTTTGAAAACAAGGCCGAGGGGGCACTTTCAATGAGGCATATCGAGCGCCACAGTGATCCAAAGTCCAAGGCAAGCCTTGGGCGTGAATCACGGTTCATAGGTGGTCAAAAGTCGTGAAGGCATCGGCCTCAAATGGTGAAAGACGAGGCCAGGAAAAAGTCAAGAAGATGGGACAAAACCCATTTCTGACACAGCCAGACCTCGGTCAGAGAGTTGACCGAGGTCAACCAAGGGAGAGATCTGGTTGGTCCACGTGGACCAACCAGAAAAAACCTTGGTAAAAAGGCTTGTTAATTCGATTTAAAATAGGAGATGATTTTATTAATTTTTAGTTATAAAATAAAAAATGTTTATTATTTTATAAATTAATTTATGGTGATTTTTATTTTATTTTTATGAGACTTATTTTTACAAGTTTGCATCTATACCCCTATAGGTAACTATATCTATGTATTGGAGTCTTTTATTTTTAATTGTATATATTTGATTTATTTATTTTTGATTATTATTTTATAAAATTATAAAATACTTTTATATACACAAAATATAATTTTTATTTTATTTTTATGAGGTGTTTTGTATATTAAATAAAATATAAAGGTATAATGTATAGGTTTGTGTATAAGTAATGTATCTATGTATTGAATATATACAAGTATTTTTATTTGTATTTTATTTACGTTTTATTCTGATTTTAATGCACATGGTTATTATAAGTATTATTTATAATATTATAAAAATATAAAATTATAAAAATAATAAATAAATAATAAATTGAATATTTTAATAAGTACAAGTATACAATGAGGGTCCAAAAGTCAACTTTCAAACCGTAGCTCCGCCAAATGCGAAACCACTGCCATTAATTAGCTTATTTTCTTCTATATACAATTAAAGGTGAGTATTCTGCATTTGGAGTTTTTATTTGTGAGATACGGGTCTGGGAAGTTGGAATTCTGGATTTTTATTCAGACCATAACTTCTTATCTGTACATTATTTTTCTGTGAAATCAATTTTGTATTTTTCTTTATAAAATTATCTACAACTTTCATGTACAAAGTTTCTTTATTTGATGCACAAAAAGTGGAACCAAAAATAGGTCCCAAAATGAATAAAGAATGAATAGAATGTATAGGTATTTTATCTGTATTTTGGCCCTTATCTCCCCCTACTTTATTCCTTGTCGACCTATTCATCAAGATGCCTAGGTCTCGGGGTTTCAGGTCATAAAATATTTACAATATTTTATTCTTTTTCTTTTCTTTTCTTTATTCTATAATTTTGGCTTTAAAAACCGCATTTTATACAATATTTGCACACATATACATGAATGCTAAAATGCATGAATTACGCCTATTTACACGCATTTACTAGGGTTTTTAAGGTCAAAATGATAGAATAAAGATGATGAAACGTAGATTTATCAGTGCTTAGTTGGCAGTATGCTCCTCGAGGGTTGTCTGTAGGACGCTGCCACATTTTCTTGATGTGTCGGTTTCTTCTGTTGGTAGACAATTTGTCACCTATTGTTGAAATGAATTTTGTAAGGGTCAAAATATGTCTCACACAAGGCGGAGACAAAGTCACTATGACGACTGCTCACGAATACAGGTCAATCAATAATTAACCCATAACAGATAGTTCAAGCAATGAAAGTAAATGTGGAGTTAACATTTATTATAACTCTACAAATATGTGTATGGTACAAGTAATGTAGAGTCAAACACAGGAAGCAAGCAGGTAGATCGGGGCAATCGAGCTCAAAAATGTCTGTGATCAAGTATCTATAAATGCGCTATGTTTTTATGGGTTTTTTAATTTTATATTTTTTATTTAATTTTGATTTTATATTTTGAAACTTTGATTTTTAATTTTCTAATTTTGTATTTTATTCTTATATTTTATATTTTTATATTATCTTTTTCTATAAAATAAGATATAAATCTATATAGAATATATAAATATAAGAGAGATGAGAGAGAGAGAGATGAAAATAGGTAAAAATATTCAAAATATATGAAATAAAGTGTTTTTGTACTTTTTATATTTTCTAATATTTTTGTGATGGAAAAAATGGGGATGCCCCCTGGGGGCAACCAACATGGCTGTCCCCGCCCCATTTTTCCTCATTTTTTTATTTTTTTGATAAATAACACTGTGTATATTCATCCCTATATCCCTCCTATATGTCATTCGAATTTCATCACAAACAGAGACTCCTACGGCCTCCATCGAGATGATGTCGATTTAAAAAATTCTGTTACCGTTAAAAAATGACTGTCTGGATGGAGGCCGTAGGAGTCTCTGTTTCTGACGAAATTCGAATGGTATATAGGAGGGATATAGGGATGAATATACATGGTGCTATTTTTCAAAAAAATTAAAAAATTTAGCAAAATAAGGTGGGGGCAGCCATGTTGGCTGCCCCTAGGGGCAACCACATATAACCCTTTTGTGATTCTACTATATTTTTGCTCATTTTTATGGTATTTTAAAGGTAAAATACTAAAAACAGTAAATAAAAATACTTACGCAAAATTAAAATGGAGACAAAAATATCAAATAGTAACAAAAATTCTCCAAATTAATTTTAAAATAAATATAATACAATAAAGAAAATTCGGGAATAGAAACACATTTTTTAGATTTTTTATGGATTTTATAAATTTTTATGAAGGTGTTTTTATTTTTTTCTATTTTTATGAGTTTTCTTTTATATTTTTTAGTGATTTTTGGTTTAGAGATAAAAGATGCAAACGCAAAAATTTAATTTTTTTTCGAATTTTTCAAAAATGTTTTATAATTTTATGTATTTTCTAATGCAAAATGTGAAGAAAATGCATTTTTGGATTTTATAAATAGTAAAATGCAATAAAAATTTGTAACAAAAATATGGCATGATTGTGCAATGACATAGGAGCTTAACTCTATTTTTGGGGGATTTTTTGAATTTTATAGATGCATGAAATAATTAGAGACAATAAAGAGAAACTATACTACTAGCAAGGGCATTTTTGCAAATAGTAAAAAGTCCAGAGGACAACTTGCAATTTTTCTAGAAGTTTATAACCAATCAACAAAATCTCAGGACCAATCACAAATAAACCAAAACCCAGGAGGTGTGCCTACAAAATTGCCCAAGTCACGTGCGCAAAGCATGTGACCTAGCAGGGACTGAAACATTATATTACAAAATCCTAGGGGGCAATGTGCAAATTCTACAAAATAAATTAACAATCAAGGAAATTTTAAAATAGTAAATTTTA
Source organism: Ottelia alismoides (assembly GCA_037367405.1). Taxonomy (NCBI): domain Eukaryota; kingdom Viridiplantae; phylum Streptophyta; class Magnoliopsida; order Alismatales; family Hydrocharitaceae; genus Ottelia; species Ottelia alismoides. The sequence goes on from JAZKJV010000111.1 coordinate 49,383, forward strand.
AATACAAAATTTGGTGGGGGGAGAAAACGCAAAATACCCAGCCTCGCAGATAGGACGGGCTGATGGAGAGTCAGTGGTGCCACGTGTTGCGATCCTAACGGTCTATAGTTGTTCGCAATTGAATGTCGCTCCTCTCTTCTCTTAATCCACGTGTCAATGCTACAGAGCCGATGACGGTTCGATGCGGATGGTTCAAATTAGACACCCTTGGAAGATCCAATATGTTACGCGGGGGCTAATCCGACGGCAGTTGCTCCTCAAGAAGATCAGGGGAGATCCGATGACAGCAGATGGATCTTGATAATGCACAAAGAGCTCAAGCTTGGCGAGTTTGAATTATCCTAAGCTCGAGCCTCCATGCACCGAGATCTCCTCTAATAGTATTTCTATGCTCCAACGGCAACGGCGAAGCTCCCAGGTGTCTTCAAAAGGCTTTGGGGACCCTTGGATGATCCCAGGAGGTCTCGTGAACGCCAGCAGACCTGGGCGCTTTCCTTGGCGGTCCTCGAGGCCCAGAAGCCTCCCTCGGGTCCTGCAGATGACAATCAAAGCACAACAACAAGAAGGAGAAAGACCCGGTTATTATTGGTGAAAGGATTGCGGCGTGGAGTGGTGAAGATGGCCAGAGCTCCAGAGCTCCGACGAGGGTGTTTGAATGGAATCAAGCTATCGTAACCGATGAAATTCGCATTAAAAAGTCAAGAATGGAAGTTGAGACCTACAGCTAACTAAAGAGAAAAAGAAATTAAAGGAAAAAAACTTAACTGGCATGAACCAGGAAGATAAAACCTCACGGCGGCTCGCCAGAGATGAAGGTGGACCGATCCCTTGACTCTGCTTAACGTCGCAACACTTGGCCGGAGCCGAACCTGTCACATTCGCTAATACAGGCGCACGATGGAGGGGAAAGGCTCGGTCAAAAGAGGGTTCGAAATTGAGAGGAGGTGACGTGAGCCGTTTTGTACAAACGACTTGGGAGGGCGAGAAGAACGAGGTGAGTTGCTCGAATCGATAATCCACAACCCGAGGAAAACCCCAGGAGTGCATCCTCGATCTAAGGGGAAGAAAAGTTGTGAAAAGTCAAACACGAGATGGTAAAAGGATTCGCCTCGAAAAAACCGTGAAGATGGGTCAAAAACCATTTCTGACACAGCCCAGATGTTGGGCAGAGAGTTGACCAAAGGTCAACTTCTGCTGCCTCCTGGTTGGTCCACGTAGACCAACTAGGAAAAAGTCTAGGAAAAAGATTGTAAATTCAATTAAAAATATCAAACGATTTTAATAATTTTTTGTTATTAAATAAAAAATGTTTGTTATTTTAAAAAGTTTTTTACAGTGGTTTTTATTTATTATTTAAAGGTTTTAAAAATACAAGTTACCTTTTAAAGATTATATACAGGTATATTCATCTATATATTTTAATAATTTATTTTTATTTTGTATATTTAATTTTATTATTTCTGTTTATTATTTTATTAATTTATAACTTATTTTTATTGTCATATATTTTTCCATATTATTTTCTTATGTTATTTGCATACTTAAATAAATAGAAATAATATTTATATAGGTTTAAGTATAGGTAATTCATCTATGTATCATATACAAGTATTTTTTGTGCTTTCTTGTATTTTTATTCATGTTTTAATATATATAATTATAAATAATATTTACAAAATTATAAATTATAAAAATAATGAACAATAAATAAAATGAATATTTTAATCGGTATAAGTATATAAGAAGGGTCTGAAACTCAACTTTCAAACCGTAGCTCCGAAAGATATGAAACCACCTTCATTAAATAGCTTATTGAAAATTATATACAATTAAAGTGATTTCGATACGTTTCGAGTTTTTATTTAAGTGATACAGGTCTGGGAAGTTTAGATTCTGGAATCTTATTCAGATCATGACTTTTTATCTGTATATTATTTTTGTATGAAATCAATTTTGTTATTTTTATTTATTTAATTATCTACAACTTTCATGTACAAAATTTCTTTATTTGAGGTATAAAAAGTAGAACTAAAAATAGATATCAAAATGAATAAAGATTGAATTAAATAAAAGGCATTTTATTGTATTTTGGTCCTTATCTCCTCCTACTTTATTCCTTGTTGACCTGGTCATCGAGATGCCTAGGTCTCGGGGTTTCGGGTCATAAAATATTTGCAATATTTTATTCTTTTTCTTTTATTTTATTTATTCTATAATTTGGCTTTAAAAACTGTATTTTATACACATATTGTACAATAATGTATGAATGATAAAATGCTTAAATTAACGCTATTTACACGCATTTACTAGGGTATTTAAGGCCAAAATGATAGAATAAAGATGATGAAATGTAGATTCATCATCCCCTATTCTTGCCTTTGCTAGTCCTTAGCAAACACACATGCAATAAGTACAGAAAAGAAAATCAATGAAAAGAAAAAGAAGAAAATTGGATTTAGTTTAATCATCAAACTTGTCTTCGCAAAATCAAAGTTTGGAGCTCAATTTGAACTTTTGGGATTTTAGTGTGGGCGGAACCTTAATGGGAACCAGATTTGAAATCCAACAGCCTTCAAGAATCCCAACACTCTGCTCAAGTCTCCTCAATAGCCAGGTCAGAAATATTTCAACTCATATGCAAACCTTATAACTATGAATCTGACTCGTACAGTGTAAGTGATAGTGGCTCTCCCCAACTGAAATGACAAAGAGACTAACTTCTCCAATATGATAACCCAATGATTCCCCAATCCAATAACTCATTCCTCTAGGAGCGGGGTATTCCCTTCTAAGTTCATGTGGCAACCAGCTCACGGGAGGGGTGAAGAGAAGAATGGATGGTAGCCAGTGTAGCTACCTATCCTGGGATGCCAAGACCAGTGTAGTCAAGTCATCCTGTTGCAGGCTCACATGATTTGACTTTGAAGCTCAAGCTTCTATTGGCTATACAATATATACACTTCGGCAGGCATTTTTATTTTTGTACAGGCATGTCCATTTTTTGGAGTTTTTGTTGTTTTTCTTTTTTTTTTTAAATAATATATACAACAGCGTTTACATAGGGAGTTTTTCCTCTTGAGTCAGTAGACTATCCCTCTTTTGAAGCTTTATTACAACCCACAATCTCCTGTCCTCAAAACGCATCATCACCGGATGGGTTGGGGTGCACTTCCCTCCCTAGAGGAGGACAAGTGTTTCCACATGTGTGCATCTCATACCGGCAAATCCAACCCCCTCACCACTCCAACTGAGTTGAGCCAAGTGAAAGGTGCTGGTGTACAAGTTAGGTCATTATCAACAAGAGTCGTGCGTGTGCTCCGAAATACTCTACTTAGGCAGTCAAGACTCCATTGAACCAAATCTCATAATCCCCAAAGAATAAGTCAATTAGACCTGAAGTACCTCAATTCCAACTCCTATAAGGTTCTTGTTATTAGGTAGATGTTAAGGTCCAACCAAGCTCCAATCTTCGGATTTTACTTAGACTTTTTCAATTATCAAACTCAATCCGAAAAATGCTCATGCTATGAAAATGCTATGCAGAATGCAGAAAATATTTTTCTGATGCAATTTCAAAATTTTGAACTTTTATGGATTTTTTAAAAGATGATGCATATGCATTTTCTAGGGTTTTTCAAAAATATTTTTCAAATGTTTTTGGTATTTTAATTTTGCAAATGTTTTTGGGATTTTTGAAAACAAAAGATTTTGGCTAAAAACTAGGTACATATATTTAAAACTAGGTACAAATATTTACATAGGAATGCATCTTTTATTTACAAGAAGTACATTTTAAGAATTTACAAGGGTAAGTGGTCAGTTTTATAGGTATATACAATAAAATTTTTTAGATGAGATGTATGTATTCCTCAAACATATTTGACAAAGGTCTTTTAAACAATTTTAAAAACTATAGTCCAAATTAACTTTTACAAACAATCTTAACAAACATGTACACACATTTGAAAATAATTTTGCAAAGGTTTTTCAAACAGTATATATAGATTTTTCAAATATTTTTGCAATCATTTTTCAAACCATTTGCAAATCTTTTTTTTCAAACAATTTATTTCACACACAGACAATACTTTTTCGATCAAATGTTTTACAAAGGTTGAAAACATGTAACAAAACCTTTTCCAAATATTTTTCAAAAGATTTTTCACAAAGATTTTCAAACTATTTTCAAATATTTTGCAAAAAAATATTTTCACCTGGTTTATTAATCAGTATATACAAAAAGAATTTGAGGAATAATCACATCTTTTTATTAAGGTTTTTAATGAAATTTGAAGTATAATTAGCCATATTTATTAGTAAAAATACGAAAGTAGGTGTTGTGGCTAAAGTATATACGGAGTATATACGACCCCCTATACATAGCTTGAGCTATGTCCTCGTAGATCAGAGAGAAAAAAAGACATAACTCGTACTGAGTATAGGAAAATCTGAAGAATAAAGAATGATGAAACGAACAAATAAGAAGTTGACCATCCCCTCTATACTTAGGATCAAATAAACCTAAGTATAGCATGTCTGTACACAAAGCATGGAGGGTCAAGGGTGGGAATGAACAGATCGTACTCAGACTGTCTCCCCCTATACTTAGGGTAAGATATCCCTAAGTATAAACAGAAAGAGGAGACAATGGAGAGGATCAAAGAAAAGAAGATACTCGAGGTGTACACCCTCTATACTTTGGACAAAGAACACCCTAAGTATAGAAGACTGACAAAAAGGGGCGACACAAATTCGGTAGAAAAAGAAGATAGAAAAGAAAAAGAAGAAAAGAAGAAAAGAGATTAGAAGATGGAAGAAGATAGAGAAGGATGTACACATCACTCCCCCTAAACTTAGGGTAAAAGAGGCCCTAAGTATAGGCAACAACTGGAGTAAAGAAACAGAATGAAGAAGGAACACTCGGCTCGTTCACCCCCCCCCCATACTTAGGACAAAGTACGTCCAAAGCAAGGCATACACGAGAATGGAGTGAATGAGCAAAATAGGAGAGAGACAGAGGTACACAAAAGTGAATATAAAACAGAGTGGATATACAAATGGTCAAGAAGATCGAAAGCAAACCCTTCTTGTTTGACCGCTGAGGGATAGATCTGGTATGGTGCAAGTCAACATCAGGGTCCTTAGATGACACAAACCAATCAGGGTCGACGGGTGTAGGTCCTTAGTGGTCCTAGGGTGTGAAGTCACAGACAAAGTAGGGGAAGAAGTACGACTAGGTCCGGCCTTGGGAGTCTCGCTCATCATCATCGGAAGAAGTGTAATCAGTCTCGTCCTGTGAGGTCTCGTCCAAGTCAAAACCAAAAGGAACGAACTCATCAGTGGAAGTAGTCGAGCTCTGTTCGTCCTCTACAATCTCAATCGGATCATCTTTCTCATCAAAAGGACCGAATTATCGAGTAAAAGCAACCAAATAAATTTGGTCGTACTCTCATCTGAATCCAAACGACAGGAACGGACTCATCGGTGAAAGTAGTCAAATTGTGTATGTCCTGTCTATTCTCTGAATCTGCCCTCCGTTCTAGGGTGTCGATCGTGTAAATCCCGCAGATGTCATCAACACAATGCCAAGTCCCAGAAGAAGGAACTCTGAGGTCCATGCTTTCCAAGTCTTCCCCATTGGAGAGGAATTCTCGGGTCTCAGTAGAATCCAATAAGAAACAAAATTATCTAAAAGTCTCATCAAGGTCCATGGTCCTCGGGGTCAGCCAAGATAGGTGAAGGTGCATCAAGTGCAGGTCTCTGGTCAACTATGGGTGCGGTGATCAACCCTTCGCTCTTGTCAACATGATAAAAGCAAATCTCTCTTGATCCATAATAAATAATGACCCTCGCAGAGGTGAGGAACGGTCGTCCTGGGATGATTGGGGAGTGCTCCCCTGTGGAGGTCTCCATGGGCAATACAACAAAGTCAACATTGTAGCTCATGCCCTGAATACAAATGACGGTGTTTTGAAGGATACCCTTCGGCCTCTTGATAGATCCATCCGCAAACTGTACTATCATCCTGGTCTTCTTTAGAGGCCCTAAGTGAAGAGACTATACCAACGAGAAGGGTAATATGCTAATCAAAGCACCACCGTTAAGGAGAGTGTGATCACATGTGTGGTCAGAGATGGTGCAACCCGATGAAAGGTGTGGCAGTGTTCTTTTTCCAAGGAATGGGATGGTGTTGGCAGTGGCCATGGTCAAAATATGATGCTCAGATCTGCTCTTCTGCTTTCTTTTCTCGGGAAGAGGAGCAGATAAATCGGTCATGGCCTGTTTGAATGGAGCACGGATGATCTCAAATGCACAAAATGTTTGACTGTGATGATTTGCTTATAAATGCTATTTTTGTGGGGTTTTTAATTTTGTATTTTTATTTGATTTTTAATTTATGTTTTTTTATATTTTGATTTTTTAATTTCTAATTTTATATTTTATATTTTTTTGTATTTTTTTCCTTTTTAATAAAGATATAATATATATAAGGAATATATATACACTAGAGATAAGAGAGAGAGGTAAAAATAGGGGGAAAATAGTCAAAATACAGGAAACAAAATGTTTTTGTGATTTTTATATCTTACTAATGTTTTGTGATTTTTATAGATTTTCCTATTTTTTTGGTATTTTTAAAGGTAAATATACTAGAAAACAGCGAACTAAGTTGCTGGCTGAAATTAAAAGGAGGTGAAAAATATCAAACGGATTCCAAAACTCCTCAAATTAACTTTAACATAAAGATAATAAATCAGAGAAATTTAGAGATAAAAATTGTATTTTTAGGATTTTTCTAGAATTTTAAATATTTTTATGAAGGTTTTTGGAATTTTATAATTTTTAGGTGTTTTTTTATTTTTTATGATTTTTGGATTAAAGTTAAAAGACATGCAAACACACAAAATGTAAATTTTTTGGAATTTTTCAAAAATGTTTTATAATGTTTACGTATTTTCTAATGCAAACAGTGCTAAAAATGCATGTTTTTAGATTTTTATAAATAATAAAATGCAAAACAAATGCGAAATAAAAATATGCCATGAAACTAGAATGCAACAAGAGCTTATGATATCTTTTTTGTATTTTTTTAGCAATTTAGAGATGTGTGAAATAAATAAAGGCAACAAAAAGAAATTGCAAACTAGCAAAGGTATTTATGTAATATACGAAATTTGTGGGGCCAAAATGCAATTTACCCAGAAAATATATAATGTAATAAAAAAGTTTGCAGACTAAATATAAATACCCAGAAACCCAAAGGGTGTAGCTGCAAAAAGCCCACAGACGCACGTGCTACGCACGCGCCTAGGGAGGACCCAAAGGTAAATACGAAGAACCTGTGGGCTATATTGCAAAAATACCAGAAAATTATAACTGCGAATAAATATTTTAGTACTAAAAATAAGTATGCAAAATCCTAGGGTTCTTCCGCAAAATGGCCAAGTCACGTGCGCAGAGCACGTGACCTGACAGGGACCAAAATGAAGTATAACGAAAACCTGGGGTTAGTTCACAAATTTTACAAAAGTTTTAACCCTAAAATGAAAGTTTTGGGGCGAATATTTAAGTACAAAAAGATTCTGGGTTGTAATGCAAAATACCCAGATGGCATGATCCGACGGTCCTCCTACTCCCACTTGCCACGTGGCGGCTTGCAGGCACGCGATGACGGTTCGCAATCCGTCGGTCAGGATTGAATCATCGAAGTTGATCAACGGTTGTTGGACGAGATCGATCAGACGGCTAGGAAACGAACTGGGCCGCGACTTGGATCCGACGACGGAGAGGCACTCGGGACGAACATGGAAGAACGCCGGCGAAGGCGACCATCCCTACCTCCGATCTCTCTCCTCCGGCACTCGTAGGGCTCCAAAATTACCGAGGAAGCTCCTGCATGGGTCTTCTATTCGCTTGGGCTTCAAAATGGGGTGGCAGTCGCTGGAGCATGCCGACGGATGATAAAATGCATGAATTAACATTATTTACACGCATTTACTAGGGTTTTTAAGGCCAAAATGATAGAGTAAAGATGATGAAATGTGGATTCATCGGTGGTCAAAGGGTCTAGCAAGTGAGAACTCTCCTCACAATTAGACTCAATCATGTGTCTCCCGAAATATTTATGTGTTTTTAATTTTTTCTTATTTTGTTGTATTTTGGGCGATTGCAAGCTCTCATGATAATCCTCAAGTGAATCCAAATCCTTAAAGAATGGAGCTACATTCTGGATCTTATTTATGCTAACTATATCGCTCATCCTAGAGTTCATATGCTCCATCATCTAATTCAAGGTCTCAAGTGTGGATATCATGAAAGGTGACTCCAAAATCTCAGGATCGAGTGTGTTGAATGAGGCGGTGGGTGTGGACAATAATCGCATTTCGGCTCAGGATACTCAAGGAAGAGCGGTTCTCGAAATGTGAGGGTGATGGTGGTGGAAATGATAGGTGAAGGTCAAAGTCTGAATCCTGAAATAGTGGGTTGGTCAGATATGTACAAAATTAGGAGGAAAAGTCCTCCTGTAAAAAGAGAGGTGGACGGGCTAGAGTGAACGAAGGATCCGCAAAGTTTGGATAGAATACGCTCCAGTCATCCATCTCGAAAAATGAGGATAATGATAGTCAGGAGAGCACTATGGTCAAGTCAAGAGAAGTGAAGAAAAAAGTGCGCAAATGTGCAGAGACAATCTGGATGCACACAAACAAAACTCACACAATACAAACCCTCAATTCACCTACTCAACTCGGTAGAGACCGTAAAAGAACCGTCTTTTTATCTTGTACGTTTAGAGTTAGATGAGAAGTCCAAAATATTACGCAAACACTTAGGGGGCTGAAATGACACTAATCTTAATGTGTGCGCGAGCAAGTAAAAGCGAAGACAATGAGGGGATTACTCGCTCCAATACAAGATTTTTCTTTTTGGTCTTTTTTAGGGTCAAGTAATGTTAGCAGTCCCAATTTTATTGGTTTTCACTTTTTTTGAATTTTCTACTGAAGAATGCACAAGCTTAACGAGGAGTCAATTTCACTTAGCACCTAGGTTGGCAAAATCAGAGGTAGAGAGGCGGAAAAGCAATGCAAGCGGTAAAACAATGATGTACACTAAAGCGTAAATGCTCACCTTGCCTCCAGCACTCTACATGCAAGGATGCTCAACAGAATTGAAACCTATCTATATGCAAATGCAAGCCGATGAAATCGCCCTAAGTTCAGAAATTGCTATTAGCATGAAGAACCGATGCTAATGACTTAGAATGGAACCGAAGTGTCCGTTCTTGGAGTCTCCTCGGTGCCCACCACAATGGGTCCTACAAGCGCTGTATAGAGAACTCTCGCGGCGCGGTGGTTCCCAGACTAAGTGAGAAGCAATTCAAAATTCGACTAAGTCCAAATGTTGGCTACAGGCACAGGCAAATATATTATGTGTTTGGCCTTATTCTATCGCAAGCAGTCCTAAAGCTAAGGGCTCAATCATACGAAATAAAGAAAACCAAAATCAGGAAAAAGTGTGAAGAAAACGCGATAAAAACCGCGGTGAGCCCCCAAGTGAACATACACTTGGAAATTGGGCCCGAAAGTCCGAAGTCCTAGGTACCTGTATTATTACAAATATTACGTCTCTCTCTCACAAAAATTACACAAGTATATGCAATAAAATAAATGGAGCTCGAGTCTTCAAAAATCTCTAAGTCTCCTTCTGTGCAAGGCGAGCAGACTGTCGTCGGTCTTCACGTGGGGGTGTAGGCATCTTAAGGTAGAATACCTCCTTCGATCCGCGGTTCCTCGTCACAAAGTCAACAAAGAGGAGGTTAGACAGCTCAACAATTAATATCAAAAATACAGAAACGAAATGAAGCAATAATATAGACAACCAATCACAATCAAGCAAAAAACGATCTATGCGTTGTTGCTCCGGCAACGACGCCATTTGTTGAACCGGATTTTGCGAGGGTAAAAATATGTCTCACACAAGGTGGAGACAAAGTCGTTGTGGCGACCACTCACGAAACATGATGCAATCAATAATTAACCCTCAACGGATAGTTCAAGCAATGAAAGTAAATGTGGAGTTAAAATTTATATAAACTCTACAGAATATGTGTATAGTGCAAGTAATGTAGAGTGTCGAACACAGGAAGCAAGCAGGTAGATCAGGGCAATCAAGCTCAAAAATGACAGTGATCAAGTGTCTATAGTGTGCTATGTTTTTGTGGGTTTTTTTTATTTTATATTTTTTATTTAATTTTTGATTTTATATTTTTTAAATTTTGATTTTTAATTTTCTGATTTTTTATTTTATTTTTATATTTTATATTTATTATATTTTCTTTTTCTATAAAATAGATATAAAGTTATATAGAATATATAAATACAAGAGAGATGAGAGAGAGAGATGAAAAATAGTATATTTATTCAATATAAAGGAAATAAAGTATTTTTGTGCTTTTATAATTTTCTAATGTTTTTCAGATTTTACTATATTTTTGCTAATTTTTATGGTATTTTTAAAGGCAAAAATACTGAAAACAATGAATAAAAATACTTACCAGAAATTAAAATGGAGACAAAAAATATCAAACAGTAACAAAAAATTCTCTAAATTAATTTTAAATAAATATAATACAATAAAGAAAATCAGGAATAGAAAACACAATTTTTAGATTTTTTATGGATTTTATAACTTTTTATGAAGGTTTTAGATTTTTTATTTTTATGAGTTTTCTTTTATATTTTTATTGATTTTTGGTTTGGAGATAAAGATGCAAAAACACACATAATATAATTTTTTTGGATTTTTCAAAAATATTTTATAATTTTTATGTATTTTCTAATGCAAACAATGAAGAAAATGCATGTTTTTGAATTTTTGTAAATAGTAAAATGCAATAAAAATGCGAAACAAAAATATGGCGTGATTGCGCAAAGATACAGGAGTTAACTCATTTTTGGGGAATTTTTCGAATTTTATAGATTCATGAAATAATTAGAGACAACATAGAGAAACTACACTACTCGCATGGGCATTTTTGCAAATAGTAAAAAGTTCATGGGGCAACTTGCAATTTTTCATAAATTTATTACCTAATCAACAAAATCTCAAGAGTAATCACAAATAAATCGAAACCCAGGGGTGTGCCTGCAAAATTGCAAAGTCACGTGCGTAGAGCACGTGACCTGGTAGGGACTGAAACGTTATATTACAAAATCTTGAGGGGTAATGTGCAAATTCTACAAAATAAATTAACAGTCGAGGAAATTTTAAATTTTAAATAGTAATTTTTAATACAAAATTTGGTGAGGGAGAAAACGCAAAATACCCAGCCTCGCGGATCGGACGGCTGATGGAGGGTCAGGGGTGCCACGTGTCACGATCCTAACGGTCTATACCCGTCCGCAATCGCCCAACGACGCTCATCTTTCACTTAATCCACGTGTTAGTGCTACAGAGCCCGATGATGGTTTGATGTGGACAGTTCACATTAGACGCCCCTGGAAGATCAACGGTTGACGCGGGGCTAATCCGACGGCATCTGCTCCTCTGGAAGATCGGGGGAGATTCGACGACAGCGGATGGATATGGATGAACGCGCGAAGAACTCGAGCTTGGAGAGTTTGAATTTGACAAAGCTCGAGCCTCCGTGCACCGGGATCTCCTCCGACAGTCTCTCTATGCTCCAGCGGCAATGGCGAAGCTCCCAGTTGCTTTCAAGGTCAAAGCTTGCATTCTTTCGTGTTGCGACCTAAAGCAATTTTGCCCCTCGATAACCCCTCTTTCACGCCCTAGGCTTTCCTAGGGCTGAGGTGCGACGATTCAAGCCATCTCTCTCTATCTTTGGAGCATTAGAGCCACATCGTCAACCCTTCATAATCGACCCTCAGACTTTCGAGCCTCCTTTGAACCCCATCTTGCACAAGCAACCACTCATCTTTTCGTGCCCACTCGACAGAGGAAGGTGACAGCTTCCTTCGCCAAGCTTCGGGCGGTCGAGCGAGCACTGAGGTGTCTCCAATCACCTCCGCCTTTCGCCAGCGTCGAGGTAGTTCCCTCTGGGTTTCGACCATCGAGGCAGCCACCTTCTTTCCATTATTTCCTTCGCATTTTACTCGCCTTAGCCGTAGGATCATTTTTCCCAAAAAATCTTCGAGTTCCAACCATCGATTCGCTCACACGTACCCCTCACTGGAGTGCTCCTCCGGCCACCACCGTGCACCACCACCTCTCCCTTCATTTCCACCTCTACGGGGTCCAGGCATTTTGCCCTGGACCTCTCACCCCCTTTTTACAGGTCAAAGAACGTTGGACTCGAGCCTGGGGCTCGTTTTAAAGTTCACCGAGACCCGCAAAGCCCTCTAGCTCCGCCGTCTTCTCCAGCGACCTTCGGCCTCCCTGGAGCATTTTGGAGCCCTCAGGAGATAGAGCAGACCATCAGGAGCTCGCAACCCATTTTTGAGCGCTCCAGATCGCCGGAGGACCGGGGTTTAGCTCGGGGAAGTTCGCCTCGCCGGCGTTCTTCCCTGTTCTTCCTCCTTGCTCCTCCACCGTTGGATCGAGCCGCACCTCCAGATCTCGCAGCTGCCGTCGGATCTCCACGAAGCTTAGCTGTTCGATCAAGCCAAGGAGATCTAATCGCAGCCGTAATCTGCGAACCATCATCGACCGTCCAACGCGCGTCATGTGTCAAGTGGCATCCTCACCGTCGTCGGATCGCGCGCGAAGGGGTATTTTGCACTTTCACCCCATGCCATTTTGTATTTATTATTTACTCCATAAATTTTGTCTGTAGTTGAAATATTTTATTAATATTGACATCTAAACCCCCGAACTTTAATTATTTGCAGTTAGGTCCAGTCCACGTCACCTTACGTGCCTGTGCGCGTGAGGGGACTGGGCATTTTATAGGGACCCCCTGGGGGTTTGTTTATTTCGTTTGAGTCCAGGAACTTTGATATTACGTGTAACATTTTTGGATAATTTGCAAGACAACCCCTGGGATTTTTGTATATTACATTTAGGTCCTTCCTAGGCGCGTTCATAGCACGTGCGGGGTTGGGTATTTTGCAGGCGAACCCTTTTAGGTTTTGATATTGGCTTTGGTCCTAGAAAGTGATTTATTAGTTATAAAATTTGTGGAAAATTTGCACTGTGGCCCTTGTATGTTTGCCTATTTACATATATGCCCTTGCAAGTAGTGTAGTTTCTTGTTGTTGTCTCTATTTATTTCATGCATCGATAAAACTTTAAAAAATTCGATAAAAATTATCTTAAGTTCCTATTGAATTATATTATCATGCCATATTTTTATTTCACATTTTTATTGCACTTTAGTATTTATAAAAATGCAGAAACAAGTATTTTCAGCACTGTTTGCATTAGAAAATCTATAAAATTAGTAAAAGGTTTTTGGAAAAATTCCAAAAAAACTATATTTTGTGTGTTTTAGCATCTTTTAGTGTCAGTCCAAAAATCACTAAAACATTCAAAGTAAAACTCCTAAAAATTCGAAAAACCCCTAAAAACTTCATAAAAATCTTAAAAATTCTAGAAAAATCCTAAAAATGCAATCTCAGTTTCTATATTTTCTCTGACTTATTATCTTTAAATTAAAATTAATTTGAGGAATTTTGGACACTATTTGATATTTTTCATCCTCATTTTAATTTCGGCCAGCAAGTTGTTTCACTATTTTCAGTATTTTTGACTTTAAAAATACAAAAAAGAGGAAAATTTTAGAAAAATCACAAAAACAATAGAAATATAAAAAGACCAAAAATATTTTATTTCATGTATTTTTAGCATTTTCACCTATTTTTATCCTTCTCTCATCTCTTAGTGTATGTACATATCCCTTATATATATTATATGTTTGTTAAAAGAAAAAGAAAATACAAAAATATAAAAATATAAAAAGAAAATATAAAATTAGTAAATTAGAAATTGAAATACAAAATACAAAATCAAAAATAAATAAAAATATATATAAAATTAAAAACCCACAAAAACAAAGCACATTTAGACACTTGATCACATTCCCGGTTTTGAGCATTTTGACTTGATCTATTTTGCTTGCTCCCGGTGTTCGACCTCTACACACTTGCACACTATACACATTTTTGTAGAGTTATAATAAATTTTGACTCCACACTTGCTTTTCATTTCTTGATTTGATTGTCGTGGGTTAATTGTTGATTGTAGTCCAGATTTCTGAGTGGTCGGTTCAGCGACTGAGTTCCCACCTTGTGTAACTTAAGACCACCTGATTTTTGGCTTCATGAAATGGCGCTGTTGCCGGGGAGCAACAGCGTATAGATCATTATTTTGTGACTGATTGTGATTATTTGTTTAAATTATTGTTCCATTTCTCTCCCACATTTTGTTAGATATTTTTTTGGTGAGCTATCTAACCTATTCTTTGTTGACTTCGTGCGAGGTACCACGGATCGAGGGAGGCGCCTTTCTCTACGAGCTGGCGCACCCACGTGAAGCCAGCTTCGGCCTGCTACTTGAGCACCAAGAAGACTTAGACGTAGATTAGATTTAGTTTATCATTTTGGTGTAATTTTTGGTGAGAGAGAGAGTGACTATTATTTGTAATAATACATGTACAATCGAACATGGACATTCGAGCCTAATTTCCAAGTGTTTGTACACTTGGGGGCTCACCGCCGTTTTCATCGGATTTTCATCGCATTTTTTTCCTTTGTTTTTTGATTTTGTTTTCTTATTTTGTGTGATTTAGCCCTAGCTTTAGGATTGATTGACGTAAGATTAGGTCCAAACACCTTAATTAACCTTGCATGCACCTATAGTCTCGATTCTTTAGATTTAGTCAAAATTTTGGAAACGATTCTTCATGCTAATAGTTTATCCTCATCCTTGGGCGATTTCATCGGATTGCATACCGCATATAGATTAGGTTTATAAACTCCTGCGTTGCATCCTGCATGAAGAGAGCTGGAGGCACTGTAAGTCTTCTGACTTGAGCATTCATCATTTAGGCACGAAGGTGAGATTTCCATCTTCGTGCCAACTCACATTACTTTTCCGACTCTCTCCCTCTATTTTTAGATGAAATAGGAATCAAGGAAAAATACAAAAAACGTTAGGCGCTTTTATTGAATTGACTCAAAGCAAGTGATAACACCAAAAAAATTAAAAAAGGGACTGCTAAAGAGAACTTGACCTAAATAAAATTGGCTAATTGGACACATTGCTTGGGGTGAGCAAATCCCTCCATTGTATTCAGGTTGCATGGAAAGGTCTCCTTCCACGTGAGAGAGCGGTTTTGTAAGGATTAGATACCACAACCCAGTCTGTGGCTGCCTTGTGTATCGCCCGGTGATGAATCCACATTTCATCATCTTTATTCTATCATTTTGGCCTCAAAAACCCTGGCAAATGCCTATAAATACCATTAATTCCAGCATCTTAGCATCCATGCATGTGCATATAAATAGTGTATAAAATAATGTTTTAAAGCCAAAATTATAGAATAAATAAAAGAAAAGAAAAAGAATAAAATATTGAAAATATTTTATGACCCGAAACCCCGAGACCAAGGCATCTAGATGAATAGGTCAACAAGGAATAAAGTAGGGAGAGATAAGGGCCAGAATACAATAAAAATACCTATTCATTTTATTCATTCTTTATACATTTTGGGACCTATTTTTGCTTCCACTTTTTATACTTCAAATAAAAAACCTTTGAACATGAAAGTTGTAGATAATTAAATATAGAAAAATATAAAATCGATTTCATATAAAAATAATGTATAGATAAAAAGATATGATCTGAATAAGATTCTCGAATCCCAACTTTCAAGACATGTATATTGCAAATAAAAACTCGAAACACGTTAAACTCACTTTTAATTGTATATAATTTAAAATAAGCTATTTTCTGGCAGTAGTTTCGCATTTAGCGGAATTACGCTTTGAAAGTTGAGTTTTGGACCCCACTTGTATACTTGTACAGATTAAAATATTATTTATTCATTATTTATACTATTTTATATTTTTCTAATTTTGTAAATATTATTTATAATATACGTGTTTATTAAAATCAGAATAAAGACCTAAAGAAAATACAAAATAAAATATACATAGGTATAATACTTATACATAAACCTATATATTAATACTTATATTTTATTAAGTGTACAAAACACTTCAGAAAAAATAAAATAAAAATATATTTAAGTGCGTAAAAATATTCTATAAATTTAGAAAATAATAAACAAAAATAAATAAATCAAGTGAACAAAATAAAAATAAAATAATAAAATATATAGATATATATACCTATAAAGGCTATAAATGGTAACTTGTAATTATAAACCTCATAAAAATAATTAAAAATAATATTAAAATACTTCATAAAATAACAAATATTTTTCATTTTATAACCTAAAAATAATAAAATCATTTTCTATTTTTAATTGAATTTACAAATCATTTCCTCGGGGATTTTTCCTGGTTGGTCCACGTGGACCAACCAGGCGCCCGTCTAAGTTGACCATGGTCAACTGGTTGTCCTCCCCATGTGCGCCTATCAGAGCCTCGTTTGACCTCGATTTCAAAGATTTTTCAAGACTTTCCCTTTCATCATTTCATGAAACTTCCCTCTATATTATTTCGCCCCATGCATATGTGAATCACGCCCTAGGCTTTCCTAGGACCGAGGAGCGGCGATTCGAGCCATCTCTCTCGATCTTTGGAGCGTCAGAGCCATATCGTCAACCCTTCATAATCGACCCTCCGACTTTCGAGCCTCCTTTGAACCCCTCTTCCACAAGCTCCTCTCCCCTCTTTGTGCCCAATCGACAGAGGAAGGTGTCAGCTTCCTTCGCCGAGCTTCGGGCGGGTCGAGCGAGCACCGAGGCGGCTCCAATCACCTCCGTCTTTCGCCGGCGTCGAGGTACTTACCTCTGGTTCCGACCATCGAGGCAGCCATCTTCTCTCCTCTATTTCCTTCACATTTTACTCGCCTTAGCCGTAGGAACATTTCCCCTAAAAAATCTTCGAGTTCCAACCATTGATTAGCCCACACGTACACCTTGCCGGAGTGTACCTCCGGCCGAGTATCCTTCACACCGCTCCTCACCACCATGCCACCATCGTGGGGTTCAGGCATTTTGCCTTGGACCCTCTCACACTTTTTTGCAGGTACTTGGACCCTAACGAGAGCATGGGGGTCGTTTTGACCCTCGCTGGAGACCCAAGAAGCTCCCCAGCTCCGCTATCGTCTCCAGCGAACTCCGGCCATCGCCGGAGCATTTTGGATCCCCAACACCTAAAGGAAGCCGCCAGGAGTCTCCATGTTGTTTTTGAAGCCCAAGGAACGCTGGGGGACGGAGCTAGAGCTCGGGGAAGTTCGCCTCGCCGACGCTCCTCCCCTGTTCTTGCTCTGCCCCTCTGCGCCGTCGGATCGAGGCCTGAGCTCCAGGTGCACAGCGATCTTCGGATCCTCTACACTCGCAGTCGTTGATCATCACTCGGAGATCTAATTATTGCCGTCCATCCGCGAAGTGTCATCGGTCGTCCTAAACGCGCCACATGTCAAGTGGCCTCACCACCGTCGTTGGATCGCATTGCTCTAGGTATTTTGCATGTTTTACCCTAATCATTTTTGTATTTATTTTAAGTCTTTAAACTTTTTTCTGCAGTTTAAATATTTTTGTAATATTGGCATCTAGGCCTCCGAACTTTTGTTATTTGCATCTAGGTCCATTCCACGTCACCTCACTTGATCTGTGCATATGGGGTGGTGGTGTTTTTGCATTGGAGCCCCTACGGGTTTAGCTATTTCGATTTAATCCAGGAATTATTCAGTAACGTGTAATATTTTTGGATAATTTGCATGTCAACCCCTGGGAATTTTGTATATTGCATTTAGGTCCTCCCCAGGCATGTGAATAGCACGTGCGGGGTTGGGTATTTTGCAGGCGTACCCTTGCGGGTTTTGATATTGGCTTTTGGTCCTAAAAAGTGATTTATTAGTTATAAAATCTGTGGACAAATTGCATGTTGGCCCTCTAGATTTTCCATATTTACAAAAATACCCCTACTAGATTGATTTTTCTCTTTGTTTCTAGTATTTATTTCATGCATTGATAAAACCCTAAAAAATCTACAAAAATTATCTTAGGCTCCTGTTGCATTGTAGTTTCACGTTATATTTTTAGTTTGCATTTTTAGTGCATTTTTATATTTATAAAAATTTAAATACATGCATTTTCAACACTATTCGCATTAGAAAATCCATAAAAATTAGTAAAAGTTTTCGAAAAATTCAAAAAAAATTATATTTTGTGTGTCTTATCATATCCTAGTGTCAATCCAAAAATCACTAAAAAATTCAACGTAAAACCCTTAAAAATTAGAAAACCCCTAAAAACTTCATAAAAATCTAAAAAAAACAAGAAAAATCCTAAAAATACAATCTTAGTTTCTATATTTTCCCTATTTTATTATCTTTATTTTAAAATTAATTTGAGGAATTTTGAGTACTTTTTGATATTTTTCATCCTCATTTTAATTTCGACCAGTAATTCAGTTCACCGTTTTCTAGTATTTTTTACTTTAAAAACACCAAAAAAATAGGAAAAATATGGAAAAATCACAAAAATAGTAGAAATATATAAAAAGACCAAAAATAATTTATTTCCACTGTTTTGAGTATTTTTACCCTTTTTTCCCTTCTCTCATCTCTAGTGTATATTCATATCCATATATATATTATATCTCTATTCAAAAAAATATAAAAAAAGGAAAAATATAAAATCAGTAAATTAAAAATCAAAATACAAAATACAAAAAAAAAATTATATAAAATATATAAAATGAAAAACCCACAAAACATAGCACATTTAGACACTTAATCATACATTACATTTTGTGCATTTTTGATTGATCTATCTTGCTTGCTCCCTGAGTTCGACCTCTACACACTTGCACACTATACACATTTTTGTAGAGTTATAATAAATTTTGACTCCATATTTGCTTCTAATTATTTGATTTAATTGTGGGTTGATTGTTGATTTAATACGGATCTCGCGTGGTCGGTTCATCGACTTAGTTCCCGCCTCGTGTGGAACTTAAGACCACTGATTTTCGGCTTAATCACCTGGATTTCCGAAGTATTGGCACTTCTATCGTACGTAGACGAGTAGGGCTTGGTCGGCATTGATGACTCTCTGTTATGTAGAGCATCGACCTTGTCCGAAGTATCGAGCATAGGCCACGCCTTCACGGGGGTGTCTGTTTCATCGTCTTGCATCCGAGTAGGATCTTGCACGCTCACGGGTGATTCCGTTGCGAGCGAGACGCGAAGTATCGGTTTCACGTATCGGCTTCCTCCCTCTATTTCTTTGGCTGAGTAGGGATCCAAGACGGGTTACAAGGACATCAAAAAGTGCAGAATACAGGTTACACAAGAGGAGGACAAGTACGGGATTCTTTTCTGGCAGTACTCTCTCTCCTATAGGCGTAGCGCACTAAGGACTCGTTCAAAGATTAATTGCCTGAATTCAATCTAAAAACTACAAAGATAATAGCCGATCTTTCACGGCTTCACGCTTTGAGTTGGTGAATCCCTTGTATTGTGTTTGATTGACTAGTTGAATTAAGGTCAAGATCAAAAACACTGCACAATTGTGCACAATTTTGCCCCCCTTCTTCATTTCTCAACCTCGCTGTTCTCAATAATCACGATGATGGGAAGGAGATCTCTTAGGCCGTCTTTGGCGGCACCGCTATCCAACACTCCTCCCTATTCATCTAGGACGGCTTCAGGGAGTTTAAACCCACTCTCCGAGCCCGAGTTTACCTCCGCCATGTTCCCCCTCAACCATCCTTCTTCCTCCATCAGTCCAGTAGTGTCAGAATTTAGTGCAGCACAGTGCTCAGAACATTTGACAGCACCTGAGATGGGTTCTTTTGCCTTTACAAAGAATCCAGAAATGGCAGACAGAGGAGAACACCCATATGAGAAGGAACACCCTCCATTCATATATGACCAAGTTGCCATCAACAATTCACTATTAGCCTCCCTGGAGACCATGCAGAGACAGATCAGAGACCAGGGAGTATTCATGGGTGACATCATGAGAGAGCTAGCGTAGATGCAAGAAGGCAAAGATGACAGACCTGAGGGCGGTGGTGGAGACATACCAGAAGTCGCAGGAGGAGACCCTAACCAGGAGAGGCTGCCACAGATGACCATGAGGCAGTTGCACAGCCCAGCTGCAACCCTCACTCACCGATGGATCCAGCTTCTTCCCATCATCGGGAATTTCGAGCTTCACCCGCAGACTATCCAGATATTGCCCAAGTTTCATGGCTAGCCAGCGAGGAACCTCATCTCCATTTGCAGGAGTTCGAGATGATTTGCAGCACTATCCATGACAGATTTATGGATGAGGACACAATCAAGATGATTGCCTTCCCATTCTCCTTAGCTGACAGAGCATCCTATTGGCTGAAACACCTTGGGAGGTACGTCACATCCTGGGCACAACTCCGGACCGCATACTTGAATAAGTATTATCCTCTCGGCCAGACGAACGCAGCACGAGCAATGATCAGCAACTTCACAATGATCCCGAATGAACAATTCCACGAGGCTTGGGATCGTTTTAGAGAGCTCATTGACCGGTGTCTACATCATGAGATATCAAAGCCCAACTTAGTTCAGAGTTTCTTTTGTGGGCTGACACCGGAGCTGTAGGGGCTTGTAAATGCCTCTTGTGGTGGGTCCTATTTTTCCAAGGGTGAAGATGATGTTTGGGCCATCTATGAAGGAATGACAGAGAACTCTACAGTCATGGCCCAAGCTCGAGTCTAGACATAGCAGAAGCCCCCCCCCCCCCAAGGAGAAGGATCATTTCAGAGGATCGCCCGCATCGATGCAGGTCCTCACACTCCGTCAGCAGCCGCAGCCCAAGCCGAATCCGTTGCAGCCGACATGGGGATCATTAGTGAGAAGTTGGACCGCATCGAGATCCTTGAGAAGAAGCATAGTCAAGGTCTTTCCCAAATGGATCTTATTACGAAGACCATGAGTGACCTGAAGACGCAGATTCTTTGCATCCAGGAGGCACAGATGCCTACTCAGCAACCTCCCAGGTCACGAGCTAATCCCAGCAATAGCAGCTCCACCCAACCCTCTGCCATGTACCGCCAAGTTCATCACATTCAGGCAGAGCCGGTCCAGCAGCTACAGTACTACCCGACGCAACCACCATCTCAAGACACTTAGATAGTGGTCTATCAGCCGGATTAGCCATTGGCAGCTCTCCCTCCACCGTCCTTCGAGCAGGAACCATTGATGGAGGTCAATGGGATATGGTACCACCGGTACCCATAATAGGTCGGGATTCGACAGGATCACCCCAGATTCCGATGGACCACCGGAGGTACTTCCTCCCAACAGCACTCTCCCGCTCAAGAAAATCAGAGCGGCCAACACCAGCAGCAGCCCCAGTATGCCCAGCAGCATTACCAGCAGGGTCCTCGTCCCACCTATCAGGGACAGTAGTGGAGGCAGCATCAGCAGCCTCACCAGACATACTCCCAGCCTACCCAGCACTTCTCTCACCAGCAACAACCTCATTTCCAACAGGGGAACACTTCCGGTTCTCAGGCGCCAGCCTTCGAGAATCCTGCACTTGATGACCTCGCCTGCTTGTTTTCTAAACAGCAAGCATCCTTCCGACGGGAAATGGATGAGTTCCGACAGGAGATGAGGGATATCATCAAGGGCAAGGCTGCCATACCTGCACAGATCGAGCCTAATCCGAACAATCTAAAGAGGAAGTCTGGGCATTTACAATTTACAGAGGATACCTCTCCTAGTGATTATTTGAGTGACATGTCTTCTTTGTATGATGTTGATTTCGTGACTACTAGGAGAGGTAGGATGCCAGCCGGCGGCGCCTCATCTGAGCAACAGCCACACGAGGAACCACGAGCACCAGATAAGGAAGGTAGTGGTGTTGATGCCGCTAATGATGTTGATGACGGTGGTGCTGATGCCACCAAGGATGTAGATCCTGACGACAGTGCTGAGGCCGTCGTGATATCAGATGTAGACTGTGGTGCTGATGCCACCATTTTTGATGCAGAGCCAGAGCGCGGTGCTGATGCCATGAAGTCAGATGCAGTTGGTGGTACTAAGGCCACCACTTCTACTTTTGTTGAGCTCCCACATGTAGTATTTCCACCTTTTGTATTTCAGGATTGTGGTAACAAAAAGAACAAAAAAAATGAATAAAGGAAAGGTTATTGTATCCACCTCGAGTCCATATGTGTTGTGTGATGATCGTTGTATGGATTCCATTCCTTCACAGGCACAAGAACCTGCTCCTAGTCCTCCATCTGAGGAGGCCCCTTCCATCCCCTTCCCTCAAGCACTCCGCTTGGCGAAGAGGAATAAAAGAGATAATCCAAAAAAGACTCAACATGTAGAGTTCAGTAACCAGATGATCGATAGATTCCAGATCCAGCTGACTCTATAGGAGGAACTTGAGCACATCCCCCTCTTCCAAAAGAACTTGAGAGAGAAGACTACCGTCCGCAGGAAGAGGAGGAACCACAGAGATCAGATCCATGTGCTCATCCATTCTACTTGTTGCACCATTCAGAATCGATTGCCAGCCAAGAGCCTTGATGCAGGAGCTCCCTATGTCAGATGCGAGATTCAGGAGCAGCGTTTCGATCGTACTCTATTAGACAACGACTCTTCTATCAACCTCCTTCCGGCAGCCTTACTCGACCGATTCGAGTTTGGTCCTCTTCTTCGAAGCAGGACAGTCCTTCAGTTTGCTTATCGATCGACTAAGAGGCTGAAGGGGTTGTTGAAAGACGTGGTCGTTACCATTCAGGGCATGAAATTCCCCGTGGACGTTGTTGTATTGGACATGGAGATCCCTGAGTCGTAACTGATGCCCTCATCATACTTGGACACCCATTCTTGGCCACTGACAAGGCGGTGACCGATTATAATAGTGGGAGGGTATGCTTTCGCGTAGAGGGCGAAAGCATAC
The DNA here is from genome assembly GCA_037367405.1 of Ottelia alismoides. Lineage (NCBI taxonomy): Eukaryota > Viridiplantae > Streptophyta > Magnoliopsida > Alismatales > Hydrocharitaceae > Ottelia > Ottelia alismoides. The sequence continues at coordinate 72,436 of JAZKJV010000111.1, forward strand.
AAATAGAGATGATCGAGGAGACCAGAGCGAGAGAATCAGCATGCTCAGAGTAGTCCAGTAACATTGAACATATGACAGAGGATGAGCGAGACATCCACTAGGAGTGTGATTTTGTGATGACAGATGATGAATCCAGTTGGACAGATCCAGTGGCACAGACCCTCGCCTTGCCTGCAGATTCACTCTATTTACTGCTTATTGCAGTTGAGAGCCTGGAGAGAACACCCCTGGACGAGGATACCTTTGAGGCTGACAGTTGTGGGATGAGTGGTGATGCAGAATGTCATTCTTGTTCTTCTAGTTCAGATCCCTCGGACTCAGACTTTGATTGGGATGATTTTGATGATTATTTGCCGTGTCTGATTCCTTCTGAGCCAACAACTAGGACGGAGTGCGAGCCAGTACAGTTCATAGATGATTCAGCAGGGTTCCCTTTGTCAGATTCTCATGCACAGCGAGAGTTCTCACATGCAGACCCGGCAGCCTTCACACAAGCATATCAAAAGCCAGATCTGCCACCTCCCAGTTGTCCAGAATTGAAACCTTTGTCGTAGTCGTTGAAGTATAGATTCCTTACGGGTGAGCCAGATATGCACCCAGTCATTATCTCAACAGGTTTGACTGGAGAACAAGAATCTCATCTGATGGAGGTTCTTGAAAGAAACCGCAAGGCAATAGGATGGAGTATAGCTAACCTCCGGGGGATTAGTCCGGCCCTGTGCTCCCACCACATCTATCTCGAAGAGGATGCTAAGCCATCACGTGAGTTCCAGCGACGGCTGAACCCGAATCTTCGAGAGGTGGTCATGAAGGAAATATCAAAGTGGTGGAACGTCGATTTTATCTATCCCATCTCCGACTCCAAGTGGGTCAGTCCGTTACATGTGGTACCCAAGAAGACGGGTATCACTACAGTTGTGAGTGAGTATGGAGAGGAGATAGCTACCAGGGTACCCACTTCTTGGAAGGTCTGTGTGGACTACAGACGATTGAATGAGGCCACCAAGAAGAATCATTTCCCACTGCCATTCATTGATCAGATTATCGAGAGGCTAGCTGGGAAGAGTCACTATTATTTTCTTGACGGGTACTCTGGATATAATCAAGTGTCCATTGCACTTGAAGATTAGGATAAAACAACATTCACCTGTCCGTTCGGGACTTATGCTTTCAGACGGATGCCCTTTGGTCTATGTAACGCCCCAGCGACATTCCAAAGGTGCATGTTGTCCATTTTCTCGGACATGGTGGGTGACTGTTTAGAGGTCTTCATGGATGACTTCTCGATCCTTGGCGATGGGTTTGATGCTTGTCTTGACTGCCTAGACTGTGTGCTTCAGCGTTGCATAGAGGTCAACCTTGTCTTGTCTTGGGAGAAGAGTCACTTCATGGTGACTCAAGGGACGGTCCTTGGCAATATCATCTCCAACAGGGGCATGGAGGTTGATCCGACTAAGGTGGATATCATTAGAAAACTCAATTCAATGTCCAATTTGCGTCAATTGCGGTCTTTTCTGGGGTATGTTGGTTTCTACCGACGGTTCATTCAGGACTTCAGTCGTATTGCCCGACCGATTACTGATTTGCTGACGAAAGACACCGAGTTCCTTGTAGATGATAAGTGTCTTACGCCTTTTGAGACTCTCAAGAATATGGTTGTCATGTCTCCTGTTCTTCAGCCACCCGATTGATCTCTCCCATTCGAGATCATGACAAACGCTTCTGATTTTGCCGTAGGGGTTGTACTTGGACAGAGAAGGGATGGATTGTCGTATGCCATTCACTACGTCAGCCAGACTTTGGATGCCGCTCAGTGGAATTATACTGTAACAGAGAAGGAGATGCTGGTCGTAGTCTTTGCTTTGGATAAGTATCGATCATATATTCTCGGATCTAGAGTGACTATCTTTACATATCACACCGCCATCCGGTACCTCATGGCCAAGAAGGATGCCAAAGCTCGCCTTACCAGATGGATCCTTCTACTCCAGGAGTTTGGTATTGAGATTAAGGATAAGACTGGAGTTAAGAATGTGGTGGCGGATCACCTTTCCCGCTTATAGAACCTTGAGGAATCTGAGCCCAGTGCACCTATTACAGAGACATTACCAGATGAGGCGATCTTTGCTATCGCCTCGCTCCCATGGTATGCTGACATTGTGAACTATCTTGTTGCTAAGACGGTTCCACAAGGTTGGCCCATGCAGAGACTTGAGACCTTCCCAGCGAAGGCCAAATTTTACCATTGGGAGGATCCCGCCCTTTATCATGAAGGAGGGGATAACATCTGAATGAGGAGCATTCCTCAAGAAGAGCAGCACAGCATCCTCACCTACTGCCACAAGCTTGAGGCAGGAGGACATCATTCTGGGAGACGGACAGCACAGAAGGTGCTCCAATCTGACCTTTGGTGGCCTACTCTCTTCAAGGATTCTGATGAATTCGTGAAGAGATGTACTGACTATGAGAAGATGGGTACTTGTGGACAGAGAGACATGATGCCCATGCAGCCCATTTACTTTTGTGAGGTTTTTGATGCATGGGGGATTGATTTCCTGGTCCCATTTCCTAAGAGTCAGGGGTTTGAGTACATTTTGCTCGCTGTGGATTATGTAAGCCGATGGGTTGAGGCCATCCTCGCCCGAGCCGCAGATGCTAAGACTGTGTGTCGCTTTTTGAGGAAAAATATCATTTCACGGTTCGGGTACCTAGAGTTCTGATTTCAGACGGGGGGTCTCACTTTATCAATGACAAGGTTAGGGCCCTTGCAGACGAGTTCAGCATTGACCATCATGTTGCCACGCCATATCACCTTAGACTAATGGTCTTGCTAAAGTATCGAATAGGGAGATCAAGACTATCTTACAGAAAGTTGTCCGCCCAGACCAAAAGGATTGGTCACAGCTTTTGGACTCGGTCTTGTGGGCCTATCGGACTTCCTTCAAGACTCCATTAGGGACATCTCCCTTTCATCTCGTCTATGGCAAGCTATGCCATCTACCGGTAGAGATCAAGCACAAGTCACTTTGGGCAGTTACTGAGTTATTATTGGATCCCAAGAGTATAGGAGAACAGAGGAAAGCAGAGTTGGTAGTCCTGGAGGAGTTGAGACATACATCCTTTTCTAGCATCCTACAGTATAAGGAAAAAGTGAAGACATGGCACGATTCTCATATCAGCCATAAACAATTTGAGCCCGATCAACGCGTATGGTTGTTTGATTCCAGGCTGAAGTTATTTCCAAGGAAATTACATAGTAAGTGGAAAGGACCGTATATGGTCAAGAAGGTACATGACAATGGTAGTATTGATATATCCGAGCTGTCATCTTCCTCTACCTTTCGTGTTAACGGTCAGCGCCTAAAGCTATATCTAGATCATGATCCGCCGACCGTTGACGTTGCCCCTATTCTTTTGGTATGAGATGTGTTCTTTGACTCATATCATTTGCATCTCATACATGGTTATCACTTCCATCCTCTGCTGTATAGATCCATCTGTCCATATCATTCTTTCATTCTTCCATTATGTCTGCTACCCCATCTTCATCTTGTGATTTTGCTATACTTAGGGCGCACCTTGTCCTAAGTATGGGGGTTACACACACTGAGCTGTGATCTAGTCTTTTCTTCTTTTCTTTTTCTATCTTGATTTTGTATCAGAAAGGTGTCGCCCCTTGTAGATAGTTTTCTGTACTTAGGACGTACTTTGTCCTAAGTATAGGGGGTGTATATCCTGGGTTTTCATTCTTTTCGATCCTCTCCATTGTCCCCTCTTCTTGTCTATACTTAGGGATATCTTACCCAAAGTATAGGGGGAGACAATCTGAGTACGATGTGTTCATTCCCACCCTTGACCCTCCCTGCTTTGTGTACAGTCTGCTATACTTAGGATTATTTTATCCTAAGTATAGGGGGGACGGTCAGCTTCTCATTTGTTCATTCATTTAGTTATTCTTTAGACTTGTATATACTTAGTATGAGTTATGTCTTCTCTTTTCTCTCCTATCTATGAGGACATAGCTCAAGCTAAGTATAGGGGGGTCGTATATACTACGCATATACGTTAGCCATAACTCTCACTTTCGTATTTTCTTAATAATATGGCTTTAAAATACATTAAAAACCTTAATAAAAAGATATTGATCATCCCTCAAATTCTTTTTGTAAATACTTATTAATAAATGAGGTGAAAATATTTTTACAAAAAGTTTGAAAAATAGTTTGAAAATCTTTGTGAAAAATCTTTTGAAAACTATTTGGAAAATGTTTTGTGACATGTTTTCAACCTTTGTAAAAATGTGTTGTTTGCAAAATTTTATTTTCTTTGTGTGAAATGAAAAGGTTTGAAAAATGATTTGCAAATGGTTTGAAAAATGGTTGCAAAAATATTTTGAAAAATCTATACATACTGTTTGAAAAACCTTTGCAAAATAATTTTCGAATGTGTGTACACGTTTGAGAACATGTTTGTAAAAATTATTTTGGACTAGAGTTTTCAAAAATTGTTTGAAAAACCTTTTCAAATAAGTTTGAGGAATACTTACATCTCACCTAAAATTCACTATATATACTTATACAATTGACCACTTACCCTGTAAATTCTTAAAATCCACTTCTTGTATATATAAGATGCACTCCCATGTAAATATTTCTACCTAGTGTTTAGCCAAAAATCTTTGTTTTCAAAAATCACAAACACATTTGCAAAATTAAAATACCAAAAACATTTGAAAAATCTTTTTGAAAATGCATATGCATCATCTTTTCAAAATCCATAAAAAGTTCAAAATCTTTGAAAATTGCATCCCAAAAATATTTTCTGCATAGCATGTGCATAACATTCGCATTTTTCGGATTGAGTTTGATAGTTGAACGAGTCTAAGTAAAATCCGAAGATTGGAGCTTGGTTGGACCTTAAATCTACCTAATTACCTGGAACCTTATAGGAGCTGGAATTGAGGTACTTCAGGTCTAGTTGACTTAATTCTTTGAGGATCATGAGACTAGGTTCAATGGATTCTTGACTGCCTAAGTAGAGTATTTCGGAGCATGCGTACGACTCTTGTTGATAATGACCTAACTTAGACACCCGCACCTTTCACATGGCTCAACTCAGTTGGAGTGGTGAGGGGGTTGGATTTGCCGGTATGAGACGCACACAGGTGGAAATACTTGTCCTCCTCTAGGGAGGGAAGTGCATTCCAACCCATCTGGTGATGATGAGTTTCTAGGATAGGAGATTGTGGGATGCAATAAAGATTCAAAATAGGGATAGTCTACTGGCTCAAGAGGAAAACTCCCTATGTAAATGTTGTTGTATATAGTATTCAAAAAAATGCAAAAAGCAAAAACTCCAAAAAAGTGGACAGGCCTGTACAAAAATAAAAATGCCTGCCGGAGTGTACATATGTGTATAGTCAATAAACAAGCTTAAGCTTCAAAGTCAAATCATGGGAGCCTACAGCTGGATGACTTGACTACATTGGTCTTGCATCCTAGGATAGGTAGCTACACTGGCTACCGTCCATTCTTCTCTTCACCCCCTCCTCTTGGGTTGGTTGCCACTTGAACTTAGAAGGGAATACCCTGCTCCTTGAGGAATGAGTTGTTGGATTGGGGAATCATTGTGTTGTCACATTGGAGAAGCCAGTCTCTTTGTCATTTCAGTTGGGGAGAGCCACTATCACTTACATTGTACGAGTCAGATTCATAGTCGTAAGAGTTTGCGTACGAGTTGAAATATTTCTGACCCGGCTATTGAGGAGACTTGAATAGAGTTTTGGGACTCTCAGGGACTGTTGGATTTCAAATTCGGTTCTCATTAAGGTTCCGCCCTAACTAAAATTCCAAAGGTCCGACTTAAGCTCCAAACTTTGATTTCGCGAAGACAAGTTTTATAATTAAATTTAATCCACCTTCTTCTTTTTCTTTTCTTTATTTTTCTTTCTGCATTTATTGCATAAGTGTTTGCTAGGGACTAGAAAAGGCAAAGTATAGGGGAATGATGAATCCACATTTCATCATCTTTATTCTATCATTTTGGCCTCAAAAACCCTGGCAAATGCGTGTAAATACCCTTAATTCCAGCATCTTAGCATTCATACATGTGCATGTAAATTGTGTTTAAAATACTTTTTTAAGCCAAAATAATAGAATAAATACAAGAAAAGAAAAAAAGAATAAAATATTGTAAATATTTTATGACCCGAAACCCCAAGACCTAGGCATCTAGATGAATAGGTCGACAAGAAATAAAGAAGGGGGAGATAAGGGTCAGAATACAATAAAATACCTATTCATTTTATTCATTCTTTATACATTTTGAGACCTACCTTTGGTTCCACTTTTTATACATCAAATAAAGAAACCTTGGAAGATTAAATAATCAAATAAAGAAAAATACAAAATTGATTTCACAAAAATAATGTACAGATGAAAAGTTATGATCTGAATAAAATGCCAAAACCCCAATTTTCCAGACCTGTATCTCCCAAATAAAAACTCCAAATGCATCAAACTCACCTTTAATTATATATAATTTCAAATAAGCTATTTAATGATGGTGGTTTCGCGTTTGGCGGAGCTATGGTTTGAAAGTTGAGTTTTGGACCCCTATTATATACTTGCACCGATTAAAATAATCATTTTATGTATTATTCTTTATTTCATAATTTTTTATTTTTATAATTTTGTAAATATTATTTATAATTTATGTGTACATTAAAATCAAAATAAAAATCTAAATAAAATACAAACTAAAATACTTGTATATAATGCACCTAGGTATAATACCTATACACATACCTATATTATCAATACTTATATTTTATTAAGTGTACAAAAATACCTCATAAAAATAGAATAAAGATATCCTTAAGTGTATAAAAATATTCTATAAATTTATAAAATAATAAACAAACTAAATAAAATTAACTATACAAAATAAAAATAAAATATTAAAATACATAGATATACATACCTATATAGGCTTAAAATGGTAACTCGTAACCTCATAAAAATAATTAAAAATCATATTAAAATATTTTAGAAAATAATAAATATTTTTCATTTTATAACCTAAAAATGATAAAATCATTTCCTATTTTTAATTGAATTTACAAAACATTTTTCGGGGATTTTTCCTAGTTGGTCCACGTGGACCAACCAGGTACCAGTCCACGTTGACCGGAGGGTCAACTAGCTGTCCGCCCCATGTGACCTTGTTAGAACCTCGTTTCCACCCCCTCTTCACGATTTTTTCAAGGTCAAAGCTTGCATTCTTTCGTGTTGCGACCTAAAGCACTTTTGCCCCTCGATGACCACTCTTTCACGCCCTAGGCTTTCCTAGGGCCGAGGAGCGGCGATTCGAGCCATCTCACTCGATCTCTAGAGCATCAGAGCCACATCGTCAACCCTTCATAATCAACCCTCCGACTTTCGAGCCTCCTTTGAACCCCTCTTGCACAAGCTCCGCTCCCCTTTTTGTGCCTAATCAACAGAGGAAGGTGACAGCTTCCTTCGCCGAGCTTCGGGCAGGTCGAGCGAGCACTGAGGCGGCTCCAATCACCTCCGCCTTTTGTCGGCGACGAGGTACTTCCCTCTGGTTCCGACCATCGAGGCAGCCACCTTCTTTCCTTTATTTCCTTCGCATTTTACTCGCCTTAGCCGTAGGATTATTTCCCCCAAAAAATCTTTGAGTTCCAACCATCGATTCGCCCACACGTACCACTCGCTGGAGTGCTCCTCCGGCCACCATAGTGCACCACCACCTCCCGCTTCATTTCCACCTCCGCAGGGTCCAGGCATTTTGCCCTGGACCCTCTCACCCCTTTTTGTAGGTCAAAGAACGTTGACTCGAGCCTGGGGCTCGTTTTGAAGTTCGTCGGAGACCTGCAAAGCCCTCCAGCTTTGTCGTCTTCTCCAGCGACCTTCGGCCATCTCCGGAGCATTTTGGAGCCCTCAGGAGATAGAGCAGACCATCAGGAGCCTGTGACCCATTTTTGAGCGCTCCAGGTCACCGGAGGATCGGGGTTTAGCTCGGGGAAGTTCACCTCACCGGCATTCTTCCCCGTTCTTCCTCCTTGCTCCACCGTATGATCGGGCTGCACCTCCAGATCCCGCAGCTGCCGTCGAATCTCCATGAAGCTCAGTCGTTCGATCAAGCCAAGAAGATCTAATCGTAGCCGTCATCCGCGAACCGTCATCGACCGTCCAGCGCGCGCTACATGTCAAGTGGCATCCTCACCGCCGTCGAATCGCATGCGAAGGGGTATTTTGCACTTTCACCTTGCGCCATTTTGTATTTATTATTTAGTCCATAAACTTTTGTCTGTAGTTTAAATATTTTTGTGATATTGACATCTAAACTCCTGAACTTTAATTATTTGCAGTTAGGTCCAGTCCACGCCACCTCACGTGCCTGTGTGCGTGAGGGGACTAGGTATTTTGCAGAGACCCCCCTGGGGGTTTATTTATTTCATCTGAGTCCAGGAACTTTGATGTTACGTGTAACATTTTTGGATAATTTACAAGACAACCACTAGGATTTTTGTATATTGCATTTAGGTCCTTCCCATGCGCGTGCATAGCACGTGCGGGGTTGGGTATTTTGCAGGCAAACCCTTCCGGGTTTTGATATTGACTTTTGGTCCTGGAAAGTGATTTATTAGTTATAAAATCTATGGAAAAGTTACAATGTGGCCCTTGGATGTTTGCATATTTACATATATGCCCTTGCAAGTAGTGTAGTTTCTTGTTGTTGTCTCTATTTATTTCATGCATCGATAAAACCTTAAAGACATCTACAAAAATTACCCTAGGTTCCTGTTGCATCATATTATAACGTCATATTTTTATTTCACATTTTTATTGTATTTTCATATTTATAAAAATTCAAAAACAAGCATTTTTAGCATTGTTTGCATTAGAAAATCCATAAAAATTAGTAAAAAATTTTGAAAAAATCCAAAAAAAATATATTCTGTGTGTTTTAGCATCTTTTAGTGTACCAAAAATCACTAAAAAATTCAAAGTAAAACTCCTAAAAATTCGAAAACCCCTAAAAACTTCATAAAATTCTTACAAAATCTAGAAAAATCCTAAAAATGCAATCTCAAATTCTGTATTTTCTCTAACTTATTATCTTTCAATTAAAATTAATTTGATGAATTTTGGACACTATTTGATATTTTTCATCCTCATTTTAATTTCGGCCAGTAAGTTGTTTCACTGTTTTAGGTATTTTTGACTTTAAAAATACAAAAAATATGAAAATCATGGAAAAATCACAAAAATAGTATAAAAATATAAAAAGACCAAAAATATGTTATTTCCTGTATTTTGAGCATTTTCACCTATTTTTATCCTTCTCTCATCTCTAGTGTATATACATATCCCTTATATATATTATATCTTTGTTAAAAGAAAAAGATAATACAAAAATATAAAATATAAAAAGAAAATATAAAATCAGTAAATTATAAATCAAAATACAAAATACAAAATCAAAAATTAAATAAAAAATATATAAAATTAAAAACCCACAAAACATAGCACATTTAGACACTTGATCACATTCACGGTTTTGAGCATTTTGACTTGATCTATCTTGCTTGCTCCCTGTGTTCGACCTCTAGACACTTGCACAATATACACATTTTTGTAAAGTTATAATAAATTTTGACTCCACACTTGCTTTTCATTGCTTGATTTGATTATCGTGGGTTATTTGTTGATTGTAGTCCGGATTTCTAAGTGGTCGGTTCAGCGACTGAGTTCCCGCCTTATGTGGAACTTAAGACAACCCGATTTTTGGATTCATTAATCGCCTCCATTTCTCCTCTCTTTTTGATTTGCTCTGCTATACTTAGGGATATCTTACCATAAGTATAGGGAGAGACAGCTCGAGTTGTGATATGCTTATTCCCACCATTGACCCTCCCTGTGATGTGTACAATTTGTTACACTTAGGATTATTGATCCTAAGTATAGGGAGGACGGTCAACTTCTTATTCATTTATCTCATTATTCTTTCATTCCTTATTTAGTCATTGTAGTATAGGCTTTTCTATATTCAGTACGAGTTATGTCTTCTCTTTATCTTTTCGATCTATGAGAACATAACTCATGCTAAGTATACGGGGGTCGTATATATTCTGTATATACTTTAGCCATAAATCGTACTTTCGTATTATTGATAATAAATATGGCTAAAAATACTATATAATTCATTAAAAAACATTTAACAATGCTTCTTATTCCTCAAATTAGTTTGTATATACCGATTAATAAATCAGGTTAAAAATATTTTGCAAAATAATTTGATACAAGAAATTGGACCTAAGGCAACGAATAATTTGAATATTCATTGCTCTACAACAATAAATATTATTCGTTGCCAAATGATTTTTTGTACTTGTAATTAGCAACGAATATCATATTTGTTATTAAAGGTCCATATAACGATGATTTTTTCATTGAATTATTCGTTAAAATTCACGATAATCATTGTCATATTTAGCAATGATTAGAAGTAAATGACAACAAATATTTTAAAAAATGTTTGGAAAATATTTTCAAAATGGCTTCCAAATGCTTGTAAATATTTGCAAAAATTATTTTGTACTACAATTTTAAAAATTATTTTCAAATAAATTTGAGAAATAAAAGCATCATTAAAAATAAAATATAAAATAAATTATAATATGTACATAAAATTCATTACCCATTATATATACCTATAAAATAACTTTTAAATTTGTAAATTCATTTCTTAATTCTTGTAAATAAATAAAAAGAAGCATACCCGTGTAAATATATGTAACTATTTTATACTTGTGTACCAAAATTCTTTTTATTTGCAAAATTCTTTGTGTAAAAATTCTTTTATTTTCAAATTCTTTTTGTAAAATTACATCATTCTTTCTGCATTGTACATAGCATTTGCATAGCATTCATATTCTTTTCAATTGAGCTTGATGATTGAACTAGTCCAATAAAGTCGAAGATTGGAGCTTGGTTGGACCTTACTGCACCTAACTGCACTGGAATCCTATGGGAACTAGATTTAAGGTACTTCAGGTCTATTCATACTAAATTCATTGAGACTCAGGGCTGGGTTCAAGTCACCTCAACTGACTAGTTAGAACTTTTTGAGATGCACGCATCACTCTTGTCAGCCGCGACCTAACTTGGACACTTGCACCTTTCACTTGGCTCAACTCAGTTGGAATGGTGTGGGGGTTGGATTTTCCACTCTGAGATGCACATGGGTGGAAACATTCATCCACGTCTAAGGAGAGAAATGCACCCCAACCTGGTCCAGTTACAATGAAGTTGAATGACATGAGAGTGTAGGTTGCAATAAAGCTTCAAAAGAGGGATAGTCTTCTGGTTCAAGAGGAAAAAGTCCTTTTGTAAATGTTGTTTGTAAATAGTATTTCAAAAAAAGAGAAAAAAAGAAAAACTCCAAAAAAAGTGGACAAGCTTGAAAATAAAACTAAAATGCCTGCCGAAGTATGTATATATGTTGTATAGTCAAGAAGCAATCTTGAGCATCAAAGTTATACCATGTGAGCCTGCAACTGGATGACCTGACTACATTGATCATGCATCCCAGGATAGGTAGCTACACTGGCTACTGTCCATTCTTTTCTTTTCTTCACCTCCTCCTCTTGAGTTGGATGCCACTTAAACTTAGAAGGAAATACCCCGCTCCTCGAGGACAGAGTGTTTGATTGGGGAATCATTGGATTGATTCTGGAGAAGTCAGTTCCTTTGTCATTTCAGTTGGGGAGAGCCACTATCACTTACATTGTACAAGTCAGCTTCATAGTCATAAGGATTTATGTATGATGTAGGCTAGTTCTGACCTGGCTATTGAGGTGGTTTGAACTGAGTTCTGTGACTCTCGAAGGCTGTTTTGTTTTAAATTCAGTTTCTGACCAGGTTCCACACACATTCTCACATCAAGGTCTAACCTGAGTTCCAAACTTTGATTTTGTTACGACAATTTTAATTATTGAGATCAATTCCATCTATTCTTTATTCTTTCTTTTTCTTTTCTTTTTCTTCTTTATTCTTTTTGTACTTATTGCATAAGTGTTTATAGGGACTAGCAAAGGCAACTATAGGAGGGTGATGAATCTCCATTTCATCATCTTTATTCTAATACATTTGCCTTAAAAAAGCCTAGCTAATGCATATAAATAGCATTAATTTGTGCATAATGGCATTCATTATTTATTGTATTAATTATCTATAAAATAGGGTTTTTAATACCAAAATTATAGAATAAAGAGAAGAAAAGAGAAAGGAATAAAATTTTGAAAATATTTATGACCCTAAACCTCGAGACCTAGTTGGTCGACAAGGGATAAAGTAGGGGAACATAAAGGCCAAAAATAGAATAAAAACCCTATTCTTTTATTCATTATTTATGTATTTTAGACATCTATTTTATTGATTATTATTTATTGATTAAGTAAAGAAACTTTGTACATGAAAGTTGTAGATAATAATGTAAATAAAAATACAAAATTAAGTTTGTAAAAAATAACACACAACGTTCATTTTATACACAAAATAAAATGTCAAAAACCAAACTTCACATACCCATATCTTTCAAATAAAAACTCAGAACATATCAAAATCGTCTCTAATTGTATATAACTTTTCATAACCTATTTATGGTAGTAGTTTTATATTTTTTGGAGTTAATATCTGAAAGTTAAGTTTTTTATCCCTATTGTACATTCTATCGATTAAAATATTTATTTTATTCATCCCTTATTATTTTTACAAATTCTTATTTTTATAATTTTGTAAACATTATTTATAACATATATGTATATTAAAACTGAATAAAACTAAAAAGAAAATGAAAAATAAAATAACTTTATATAAAAATATAAGCAAAACACCTACAATTGTACATATATATAAATAAAAGTGGATTTCATTCTTTTATTATTTAGTATTTATATTTTTATAATATTGTAAACATTATATACATTCTATTATAAATACAAAACCAAAATAAAACTCAATAAAATACATTAAAATAAAATAACATACATAAAACATAGGTAAAATACCTATGAATACACCTACATAATATACATACATATTTATTTAAGTGTACCAATTACATCATAAAAATAAAATAAAAATATATTTATACTCATAAAAATAAGGCATTAATATATAAAATAGAAGAATAAAATAATAAAATAAAATATATAATATAAAAATTAAAATGTACAAAATATAGGTAATTATACCTATAAATAAGCCCTTAAAAATAAACATGTAATAAAATACACCAAAAATAAATAAAAATCATAATAGAATACTATATAAAATAATATACATTTTTTATTTTATACTTGAAAAATAATAAAATCATTTATTATTTTAAAATAATTATTTTCGAATAAAACTCTTATTTTGTCCTGTAGTACGCCTACATGGACCAATGGCAGGGCTTAGACCATTGACCTCTGGACAACTGTCCTATCCAAGCCTCTACGCGTCAAAATAATGTTTTACATGATTTTCTACCATTTTTATCGCACGATACATCGACCAATCACCGCAGCTTTCTTTATACTAAATGCTCAATGATCAGTGTATATACACACTCGATCATTAGATCCATTCGGTATAGCTCCGACTCTTTACCACAGGTCGGTCAACAAGGGTGCGTTGTTAATAAATAAAACCACCATTCCTCCATTGAAAATTTGGTCATCCCCAAATCTTAGAATTCCCAACTCTTGGCCTAGAGCGCATCCTCGTGACAGGGGGAGGTCCCCTGAGATGTTAAAGTAGATCTAGGAGGTGGAGGTGCACCCAGGCCGCTGAGCGCCGACGACCTCTGCTCCATGCCTTCGCTGGCAGGTAAGAAATGTGTATTTTTATTTCTTTAGGTTGATTTTAATTCATTCTTTTCAATTATGCAGTTAGTTTAGTGATTAGATCGTAGTTGTAGCTTAACTTAGCTATATCGTAGTTCGTCGGAGCTATGCTCCGACGAACCCTTTCCACCGTGCTTCGCGTGCTTCCGCCTCACCAAACCATCTCTTCCCCTTCTGATTCCCTACGTCCCAAGCATCCCATTTCAACCAAATTCCTTGTGGATCTAGAAATCAGGTGCCCTACTCCGTCGCTCGCTAGATGCACCTATGCCCGCTCCACCTTCCACCCATTCTGACCAAATAAGAGCAGCCCCAAGCCCCTATTTTTTTGTTCGAGGCTTATTGCAAGTGCTAGAGGCCAAACGACTCCAACAAAGCCGATTTTTGAAGGAATAAGAGGCACCTGGAGCTCGCAACCTTCGTCGACCTCACATGAGCATGCTGGAGCTCTAGGTGCTCTATTGAAGGCATGAATCGACGCGGGGGACTTCCAGGAACGAAGAAAGATGCTTGGCGGCAACGGAGGAGGCCGGAGGAGCCCGTAATGTCTGATCAAAGCTCGCCCTAGGCGAGCTTCTTCCCTATTTTTACAGGCCTTCCCGTTGCCGTTGGATGAAGAAGGAGGCCCCGGTTCTGATCAAAGCCGTTGGATGTCACCACATCTTAACCATCCGATCGTGATCTGTGATCAAATCTTGGTCGTCCAGCGAGGAAGCGTCATCGATCTTTGTAGAGCGGACACGTGTATTAGTGAAAGGATCCCAATCGTTTACCAGTATTTTTAATGGGGTAATTGCATATTAAGCCATGTATTTTTGCATTTTAATAATTAGTTTGTAAAGTATAACAAGTTAAAATTGAAATTACAGGGATACTCTTGCGATTTTTGTAAATTGTTATTTAGTCTATAAATTGAAATGCACGTTGTAAATTTTTATAAAAATTGCTTAGAGGTCCCTCAACTTTTTCGTATTTGCATTCTGGTCCCTCCCAATATGCGTCACGTGTTGTCCCACATGTTCGTGAAATTGCATAGATGCACTGGCGGATTTTATATTTATTAAAGAGTTCAATAAAATTTTATTTTGTAAATTTTTGATACTTTTGCATAGATCCCTCTGGACTTTATTTTTATTGCAAATATGCCCTACCAAGACATGAATTTTTGTGTTATTTATCTAATTATTAGAAATAGCTAATGTGCTCCTAAAAATTCGCAAAAATAGGATTAGATGCTTCATGCCATACACCTTCACGCCCATATTTTTAATTGACATTTTTGCATCTTATCTATTTATTAAAAATGAAAAGGAGTCTAAATAATCCCTATCTAAATTATACAATTAAAAAACATTTTAAAAATTCCAAAAAATATATGTATATCATATTTTAGTCTTTATTTAGTCAAGAAAACAAAAATTCCCAAAAAAAGAAAAAGACAATGATAAAAATCATAAAACTCCAAAATCTGACAAAAATATAAAAATTCTATGAAATTACCAAAAAATATGTTTTTTCTATTTTATAATTGTCTATATATTATTATTTATATATTAAAATTAATTTACTTAATTTTGGTATTATTTTCTATTTTTAAAACCCAAATCAATTTCAGATTATTTATTAAATCCTTACTAGGGATAATTTTTTACTTTAAAAATACATAAAATTAGCAAACATTCTAGAAAAATAATAAAAAATATAAATATATAAAAATCAAAAAATACATTATTTATTATATTTTGACTATTTGTACGTATTTATATCTATATAGAATCTTATATGCCATATATTGTATTTATACATATATATATCTTATATTTAAATAATGATAAAAAGAAAATATAAAAATTGAAAAATAGAAAAATAAAATAGAAAACTATAACATAAAAAATAAAAAAATATTTAAAATGAAAACCCACAAAACAATAAACTGGACAAGAGATAAAAGACAGAATTTTTAAGCATTGCATTTTGCCTCCTTCTCCCGTTTGCTCCCAGTGTTCGACCTCTAGACATGCTTACACCTATACACTTTGTTATAGAGTTATAATAAATTTTAACTCCACATTTTTGATATTCATTGCTTGATTCTTATTGTTTGTTGATTGAGTTTGAGATTTTTGTCGATCAACGCATCGACTGCGTTCCTGCCTTGTGTGGAATGCACGACCGATGGAAATATTGGGTTTATCACTAATAAAATTGCAATTCAATCAATCAATAGATTACTATAAAGTTAAATATGATTATATAAAACATATCAACCTTCTTTCTACTGGGCTATGAGGTTGGTATACTATTGTAGGAGATGAAATCTGCATGTAGATCCACCTTCTCCTATTTCTCTAGTACCATTGCATGTACAAATCATTGTTTGCATTTGGATGCTCAAGTACTATCGATTCTTCTCTTTCCACCCATCGCTTTATGTATTGTCGATGTAGAACTGACCAGTCTAGGATGTCCTTACTTTGTGTTTTATTTCGTCGATAGACAACGTGTATTCTCTCAATAGAGGTAGGGATATGTTGCCGCATCCCAAATTGGTGCATAGCACGATCCGGTAGATGCATAGCTATAATATCATAGCATATCAATGGTACCCTACTCATCCAAACCGACTGGCCTTTTTGACAGATCTCATGCAGTTGTATGATTTTTCATCAACATATGTTGTTCAAATTATCTACATTCATTAGAGAAGAAACTTAGTTAATCATTGCCTTGATTACTAAAATGAATATGTAATTTATTTCAATATTTACCTGATGTGCCGGTTGCGTATCTAACTCGTTACGGTAAAATACCAACGCTGTTGTCTGCATATTCTCCTTAAAACTCCACGCGCCGATCTATTTTAAAGTCAATGATCCTCCTTAAATCTTTGTGCAATGTCTCACAATTGGCCTGCCTACGTGTACATGCTCCCAGGCCCAAACATGTATGTTATCCATGTTAATCGAAGTAAATCGAGTAATGTTAACTTCAGAATTGTGCAATGTATAAACTGTACATACTTGCATAACTATGAAAAAACCATAAATCTTAGACGTCCCTATCTTTGCACCCTATCCAACTCTGCGTACATGTGGACTAAAGCAGCAGCACCCCAGGCCATTTGAGCACAGTCTTCTAATTCATGTAAATGAGTAGGTATCTATTTGAACAAAATAGTATTATTAGTGTGTATTAAAATCAAATGAGATACTCATACTTAGGTGTGTGTGTATGCTTACCTAAGAGGGACCATATCTCCGCTGCTATCTACTAGTACAATGCATCCAATATGATAAAAAATCAAGGCACTTTCCTTACATATTTCTTCTTGCTCATCTTCAATAGCTAGCAGTGGATCATTATCAGCAAAGAATGTCTCCTGATCCATGATAACTTCACCTTAGTGCTTTTTATGCGAGCAGGAATAACATCTAACAAGCTAAGACAAAGTTGTTCCCATCCTCCTGACGGAACGTCCGTACCAGTAACAGGCGATCGATCGATGTTCAGTCTACTGATCAATCCCATATTTTGTAACATAATAGTCGCCTCGTCAAATCGGGAGTGAAATGTATGAGTATTTAGTCACTGATAACCGCAGATTATCGAGGGTCTAAATACGTCGCTGTGGCGACCCACAATAAAATGTGATTAATCAACAATGAACCCACAATCAAGTATCAAACAATGGAAAACAAGTGTGGAGTCAAATTTATTTTTAACTCTGCACAAATGGTGTATAGTGACAAGTATGCAGAGAGTTCGAACACAGGGAGCAAGCAGGGTAATTCAAAAATTGTGCTCAAGTGTGTGTGTGTGATATGTCTACACTAAGTAAGCAAACAAGCCATTTTTGTGGGTTTTTAATTTAATTTTTTTATTTAATTTTTAATTTTGTATTTTATTTTTAATTTTCTGATTTTTATATTTTATATTTTATATTTTTTTATTTTCTTTTTCAATATTGTAAAGTAAAGATAATATAATAAAAGACAAGCTAAAGTATTTATAAAAATGTGCAAAAATAACTAAAAATTCAGGAATTAAATGTTTTTAGTATTTTTAGGATTTTTTACTGTTTTTGTGATTTTTGGAGATTTTCAAGGTGTTTTTGGTATTTTTAAATACTGAAATAAAGCAAAACAGTGCAAATAGTGCTGGCTGTGAGTAAGATGAGATTTAAAAATAGCAACCAGTACTCAAAATGTTTCACACTATTTTTCAAATAAAAGGAACAAAATAAGGAACAAACGGAACGTGAGTTTATATTTTTGAGAGTTTTCCTTGATTTTATATATTTTTTTGGAGTTTTAGAGTATTTTTGAATTTTTAGTGTTTTTCTTTTGAGATTTTTAATGATTTTTGGACTGACACTAAAATAGGATAAAATAGACACTAGGTAATTTTTTTGGAATTTTTAGAGAGGTTTTAATATTTTTTGGCATTTTCTAAGCTAGACAGTGCATAAAAATTAAGTTTTTGATTTTTAATAAATATAGAAATAAAAGAAAATCAAAAACTAAAATGATAGCATTAAAGTACACATGTCCAGGAGCTTAACCCTATTTTTGTGGAATTTTTGGACTTAAAACAAGGCCTTAATTAAATAGAGCAAGACAGCACAATTGAAAGACCTAGCAGGGACCTTTATGCAAATAGATAAAACAATAGGGGCACGACTGTAATTTTCCACAAAATATTACACTAGATATTCAATTTTAAGCACCAAAATACAATTACAAGACACGCCTGGGTATCGATGTAAATTGCCCACCAGGGCGTGTGACTCGCACGCGCCTGGCAGGGTCCAAAATGCAATATCAGAAAATGTCAGGGGTCTGTATGCAAAATATCCCAAAGTTTACCACTGAATACAATAGTTCTAGGACTAAAATGAAATACACTAAATACCGAGGATCCCAATGCAAAATGCCCACCACCTCACGTGTACAGGTCACGTGAGGTGACGTGGCATAGGACCTAGACGCAAATATAAAGGAGTGCATGGGCTTACATGCAAATAGCCCAAAGTTTTTATACTACAGACAACAATTTAAATACTAAACATTAAATACAAAAGGCGCAAGGGGTCATGTGCAAAATACCCTTGGCGTGTGATCCGACGGCTGATGGCAAACCACTTAGACACGTGGCGCTTGATGGATGGCCGATGTCGCTTCGCTCGTGGACGTCTGGGATCAGATCCCGGCTGAGATCGACGGTGGTTGGGTCTTCAAGATCGGACGGTCCACGATCTGTCTGGAGCTCCGCCTCGATCCAACGGTGACGAAGGCCCGGAGCAAGAACAACGATGAACTCCGGCGAGCCGAAGTTCTCCGAGGACAAGCTCCGTATTCGCCGGGCGTTTTGGCTTCAAAATGAGGCTGGAGCCTCCTCAGGTCCTTCTTCTAACGACTGGTGGCGGCAAAAAGCCCGACGATGGCCGAGGGGCTCGCTGAAGGGCGGCGGAGCTACAGAGCTCCGCTAGCTCCGGCGAAGCTCCAGATTCGCCTCCAGGCTTCAATGATGGTGCTTGGACCTGCAAAAAGCATTAGAAGGTCCAGGGCAAAGTGCCTGGACCTTGAGTGGACCTAATCGATGAGAGAGGCGAAGTGACGATGGGTGGCCGGAGGTGCGCTCCGGCGAGGATGGGCGATTAGGTGAATCACACGATGGATTTCAAAATTTCTTGAGGGCTTTTGCTCCTAAGACTCAGACTAAGCTAATGCACGAAAATAAAGGGATGAAATGGCTTCCTCGACGGTGTAGACCGGAGGGAAGGTTACCTCAACCGCCGGAGTTACGGGAGGTGGTGGAGTGATGAATCCCTGATTCATCTCCTTTATTCTTTCATTTTGGCTAAAATCCTTGGTAAAATACATGTAAATATCCACTAATTTCCATTTAATTAACATATTAACCACAAATATTAATATTATATAATTAACACTTAAAATTATCCAAAATAAAAGAATAAAGAGAAAAAGGAAAATAAAAATAAAAAGAAGGCTGGATATAAAATATACAGACTGATCCTAACCCCGAGACCAGGTCAATATTGACCAGGTCGACAAGAGAAATAAGTAGGGGGGAGATAAGGATCTTAACCTATAAAAATACAAAGAAAACCAAGACCAAAAATATAAATTACCCACTTTCCATAATATAAATATTTCACCTATTTTATTTATCATCCAATTCATTCCAAACTTAAACACTTCTTCCTCAAAGTTGTAGATAATAATTTAAATAAAAATACAAAATTGAGTTTGTACAAAAATAATAATTAATGTACAATTTATACACAAAATAAAAAGCCAAAATCTCAACTTCACAGACCCATATCTTGCAAATAAAAACTCCAAATCACCCAAACTCACCTTTAATTGTATATAGCATTTCCTAAACTATTTTATAAAATTGGGTGCATAATTTTTGGGGTCCATATGTAGAAGTTAGGTTTTTGGCCCTTTCTTGTACATAGTACCTATTTTATTTAATATTCAATATTTTTATAAATTAATATTTTGTAAATAATGTCTATAATATATGTTTATAATAAATAAAAGAAATAATAATAAAAATTTTGTAAAATAAAAAAAATTACAAATAATAATAATAACAAAAAAATATATATATAAGTCTATATCATATATAGATCACTTACCTATACTACTTATATATACATGAATAAAAATAAATAAAAAAATTCTTTTATAATGTAGATATTATATATAACTTATTAACAACATAAATCCAAAAATAAATAAAATAAAAAAAAAATAAAATAAAAATAATAAAATGTATATACATAGGTAAAATACCTATAAGTACTTCTTCATATACATATTACAATTATTTAAAAGTATAAATAAACTTATTAAAAAGTAGATAAAAATATATTTATATCATAAAAATAAATTATAAAATTATTTAATAAATAAAATAAAAATTAATTAAATAAATAAGAAACTTTATTACTTAATAACTTAATTAAATAATATAAATAATTATATTTATTATTTATAATTTTTTCGGGTGGGTTGATTATTCAACGATGAACAGTGCCGCCAGGCACTGTTCATCGTCCTCTTCCTTTTAAACCCCGCCAGCTCGAGCCTTCCTCCTGCGTCCGCCTCCTACGAGCTGCCAACCTACTCCAACTGCCTCCAACTACCCAGCCGATCGTCAACGAACCCTCTCCGACCCCATTTCCGTCCAGATACATCCGCTCCTCCTCCTATAAATACACCCTCAACCCCCGCCGAGCTCTGCATCCGCCATTTCCACTTTCCCTTCCACCGAGCTTCGCAGAGAGAGAGAGAGAGAGAGCTCCGAGGGTGACAGCCTCCAGCGCTCCTGCTCCGCCCAGGCGAGAGGGAGGAGGATTGGCGAGATCGCCGCGCCGTAGCGAAGCTCTGCTCCGCCGTCGTGTGCGCACGAGCCTCCGATTGCGCCAGTCGTTGAGGCGATCACTACGGAGCCTCCGCCGAGCTCCAACTTCCTCAGGCGCACCTCAAACCACTTCATCCCCTTCCGATCATCACCTCCAGGTTAGCTTCCTCTTCAATCTCCTTCTCTATCCCCTCCGTTCTCCTCTCAACCCGTCCCATTCCTCCCTCCTCAATCCCCTCCATTCTGTTCTGTTTGATCAAAAATTGATCCGATTCCACCCGATTCGTCGAACTCCGCCTTCATTGACTATCGCCGTTCACTGCTCCACCTCCGGTCCATCTCTGTCCATCCCGGCCACGTCCGTTTGCCGGAGCTTCGAGGCGCTCCCTTCATCTCCATACCGCCTCGTTCATCCATTTCCCCCCTCTGCTTCGACAATACATAGGATCGAGGTTTAGAAACCTCGATCCAGTGGCGTTTTGTATTTTGCAGGTCAATCTCCTTCATCTCCGACGAAATCTCAGCTGCATCCGATCGTCCCTGTTATCTCTGGGATATCAGTTAGTATCTGAACGACGATCGGAAGTGGTCGTGGCTTCCTGTAGCGCATGTATTGCTTGATTCATCACAGGTCCAGGAGCCGCAGAAGCTACTGAAGCCGTGAAGGAAGTTTCACCTTCAGATCCTCGAAGAGCTTCATCGAGTCGACGTTTTGACGATCAGCTTGAGCAGACGAAGGAGGCGAAGCTGTTCGAGTCATCAACAGCAACGATTGATCAGAAGGGCGCTCCAATTTGAAGATCAAATCTCGCCGGAGCCTACATTCATCCCTGTTCATCGAGGCGTCTCCAGAGGCGTCCGATCGCCGAGTCCTCCCCCAGATCAGATCCGAACCGTCGATTAACGCCCAAATCTCCACCGTCGGATCGCAGCTATCGGACGAGAGCAAACACGACAGGTGTCGACAGCAGGGCCTAACAGAATCTCACGTGCAAAGCACGTGAGTGTCGTGATTTTTACAAAAATTTCCCTGCAGGTTTCTGAATTTGCAGATAGGTCCTCGCCGGTTAGAGGCACGTGCAGAACATGTGAGATAGTGAAATTTGCAGGATCGTCCCTACAGGTTGTCTGAATTGCGATCAAGTCCTTTCCAGGGAACAGCACGCGCGAGGCACGTGACGATCTGGACATATTGCGCTTTAGCCCTCGTTGCTTCTGAGATTTCAAGCGAGCGCCTGCATTTTACTTTTTCTTACATATACACCCCTACTACTACACATAATACACTATATACACCTTAAACAAATAAAACACCAAAAAAATTATAAAAACACTTTAAAAAATTCCATAAAAATTGTAATTAGTATATAAAACTATATTTTACATATTAGACCAAAAACAAAATAAAAATTAAATAATAAAATTAATAAAAAAATACAAAATACATTAAAACTTCAAAAATTCATAACTAACTCAATAAAAATCCCCTAAAAACGTATAGCATATCGTTTTAAAGGTAATTTCACCTAGTTTTTACAGAAAATAAAATAAAAATATTTTCGCATTATTTTCATCATTAAAAATTACAAAAACAGTACTGTTTTCAATAAAAATTTCCTTTTCACCTTAAGAATAAACCAAAAACCATAAAAATCTTAATAACCCTTTAAAAATCTATAAAAATAGTAAAAGTCTTTAAAAATATAAAAAGTACAAAAATTAAAATCAAATAAAAATTTAAATATTTTCTAATAATAAAAAAAGGCATAAAATAATTAAAAATTACAAAAACAATATAAAATTCATAAAAATCAAATAAAAATTCAGAAAAATTCCTAAAAATACAATAAAAATTAGGAAACATTTTACCTTAGGTTTTCTACCATTTTCCTAGTTTAAAACAGTTTGCCTCCCTGAGTTCGACACTCCCGTACGAATCCACTATACACATTTGTTTAGGAGTATAAATAAAATAAAAAGAAGATTAACTAACCCTTAATCTTTTCTGACAAAACCCACCTGGTCGACAACGACCGCGAATTTCTCTGTTTCCTCTTTTGCAGGAATAAAGAAGCAGATCAGGAGTTTGGTGTTTTTCAGATGGCGCCGTTGCCGGGGATGCAGCGCTAGGAGGATCGCGAAGACCGTAGGATAGATTTTATTTTCGCGATTTTAATTCTCTGACTTCACAGTTTCTTGTTTCTGATTTGTGCAGCACAGCTCAAGTCGCACAGCTCAGAACCGCGAAACTAAGTAGTTTAGATTTCTTGTAATTTTCTTGTAAAAAATCATATAAAAATAGTGTCGTAGAAAGGGGCCTCGTAAAGGCATCCCGACTTGTACGTTTCTCGGGGTCTGTTTCACCAGGGCTGTACTCCTGGGGGAGCAGGGCACCCACCGCAGTTTTCTCGATCGCGATTTTCTCGACGGTTTTCCGCGGCTTTTCCGAGATAGGTGCTTGTTAGGAGTTTTACGATTTTTCCCTTCTCTGCGCATCGTAGGTTAGCTTAGTTAGATGTTTGCATAGGATTCGACACCTAGGTGCTTGTATCTAGGGCCAATCCCGAAAAAGACAAAAATACGTTAGACGATTTTTCTCTGAAAACATCCAAAAAAAGTGAAAATCGAAAATTAAAACAGGGACTGCTAATTCTATCTGACTTTAAAATAAACGTAAGGACTCACTTGTTTTGGGAGAGCAATCCCCGAAAAAACTGAATCATCGATCGAATCTCCAGATCAGCGAGAGAGAGACGACCCATAAGGTAGAGCCAGAGTCTGAGCTTCTATCGAAGTACTACTTAGTTCACACTTCGATTCACCTTATTTCAGTGGGTGCTCTCGGGTAGCCGGCAACGGTCCGAGTTCACTTAGCAGAGTGGAAGGTTTAGAGGACACTGCGTAAGGCTCCGTCCTCAAGTAACACGGGTAGCCGGAAACGGTCCGTACTTACTTCCATACTGGCTGAGACTAGGTGAGTTCTGGTGAGAACTCGGGACAGTACGACGTCGAAGTCTCGGGCACCTATCTAATCTCGTTATCTGAGAGAACGTTGTTTGCCAATCAACCATAAAATCGAAAAGATAAACGACCGAACTCTTACGGTCATCACCAGGGTTGCGTTGGTGAATTCGGGGTTTGTCTTGTGTTTGATTGCGGTGTGAGTCTAATCTTTCCAGATCTGATCGATAATCTCTCAAGATGATGGGAAGGCGATCGCTTCGTTCGACTCTGAACGATCCACTCTCTCGCGAGCCAACCCGTTCATCTAGATCGGTTCGGGATAACTCTCGTCCCAAACCAAAACCCACTCAATCTGCTTCTTCCAGGCGTGACTCTAACCCTGGAAACTCGTCGTCGATTTCGTCTCCTCATCATTCTCTACCATCATCATCTCCAGATAATCAACTTCAGCTACACATTGATTTAGCGAAGCCTGATTTGGATTCTTTCTCCTTTCCAGACGACATGGCTGGTAAAGGACCACAGACTACTTCTGTTGTGATCGATCAGGCTGCGATCAATAGCGGTCTACTTGCTTCCCTGGAGGCTATCCAGAATCAGATTAGGGAGCAAGGTAGAATGATGAATGATGTCCGAGCTGAGCTGAATCAGATTCGAGCGCAGCGAGATCAGCCTGCAGCTGAGCAACCAGAACCTGATGATCGGGAGCAGCCAGATGAACCAGACAGACCTCCAGAGGACCCGAACAGAACCATGCAACAACTCTACAACCCTGGAGCTACTACGACTCATCGATGGATCCGTCTTCCTGTTATCCGTGGGAACTTCGAGTTCCGACCTCAGACGATCCAGCTGCTGCCCAAGTTTCATGGGCTATCTACTGAGGAGCCGCACTTGCACCTTCAGGAGTTCGAGCTTATCTGCAGCACGGTGCATGATGCGGAAGTGAACGAGGACACGATCAAACTGATCGCGTTTCCTTTCTCCCTTCTTGACCGAGCAGCCTACTGGCTGAAACACTTAGGGAGATATGTTTCGACCTGGGCGGAACTGAGAACTGCATATCTGAACAAGTATTATCCTCTAGGTCGAACGAATGCTGCTAGAGCGATGATTAGTAATTTCTCCATGATCGGGAACGAGCAGTTCCACGAGGCATGGGACAGATTTAGAGATCTTATTGATCGGTGTCCCCACCACGATCTTTCGAAGCCGACTCTTGTACAAAGCTTCTTCGGTGGGCTAACACCTGAGTTGCAGGGACTGGTGAATGCCGCCTGTGGTGGATCGTACTTTTCGATGCATGAAGATCGAGTCTGGGCCATTTACGAGAAAATGGCCGAAAATTATACTACGATGTCTCAGACTCGAGTCTACAACCAGACGAAGCCACCTACTTATCACCAGCATTCCCGAGTGGCACAGATTGAAGGGAATCCATCTTCTGATGTTTCTGTTTCTCTCGAATCCTCAGCAGCTGATATGGGGATCATTAGCCAGAAGTTGGATCGAATGGAAATCATTGAGAAGAAGTGCCAGAATTTAGATAAGATCAATAAGATTGATGATATCGAAAAATGCATGAGTGATCTGAAGACACAGATTATGTGCCTTCAAGAATCATATACAGATTCCAATCGGTCTTCAAGGTCACAGGCTGACTCTGGTAGCCGAGATCGAGGCATCCTTCCTAGGCCTCCAGTTCAGCACATTTACCATGTGCATTCTGAGCCTGCTTATCATCACTCGGCATACCCGCAGCTTCCGCAGGCACCATCATCTGACACCCAGATGGTGGTATATCAGAGTGATCAGCCGTTGGCATCTATGCCCCCAGCATATCCTGAGATGTCTGAGCCATTGACTGAGGTCAATGGGATCTGGTATGATCGGCCGCAGCAACCAGGGATCCGCCGCGATCACCCTGGTTTCCGATGGTCTACAGGAGGTACCTCTTCCCAGCAACAACCGCAGACTTCCATGGGGCAGTACAGAGATCATCAGCAGCAGCATTATGGTCCTCGTCAGTATCAGAATCCTCAGTGGAGGCAGAACACTTACCAGCCTCAGCAGCAGCAGCAATATCCTCCACAGCAACAGCCAGCTTCGCAGCAGCCTCAGTATCACCGAGGCGACTCATCCGGGTCTCATGGACCTTTCCATGACAACCCAGCTTTAGAATATCTCGCTAACCTTATCACTGATCAACATGCTTCTTTTAGGCGAGAGATGGATGAGTTCAAAACCCATGTCACCGACCTCGTCAAAGGGAAGTCCGTCTTGCCTGCCCAGATAGAACCCAACCCAAACAACTTGAAGCGAAAGGCTGAGCAGGTAGATTTGATCGAGCCCACCCTCCAATCACAGGTATTATCCGATGACTATCTTTACTGTGATGACGCTGACTTCATCTCTCTTAGGAGCGGTAGGATTCCAGTAGGCGGAGACTCTACTAGGCTCGAAGACAATACTTCAGATCACGCAAGCGAGCCTGTAGACGACATTGATGGCGGTGCTGAAGCCGCAACCTTTGACGATGAAGAAGGTGGTGCTGAAGCCACCAAGTCTGGAGAGCAGCCTGAGCCGAATGCCGACATAGCTGCATTACCGTTTTTCATTTCTGATGATGATAGAAAATCACAAAAAAATGTAAAAAAGAGAAGAACTCAAAAAAGGAATAAAAAGATTGTTGATCCAGATCTTGATCTTTCTGCTTGTTCAAAGAAAGCAAGTCCCCGTTCTCCAAAAGTTTTTGTTTTTACTTCTTCTGATCCTCCGATTGTACAGACTAACCCGGAGGATGTACAGATACCTTTCCCGAAAGCACTCTGCTTAGGAAAGGGTGCTAAAAAAGAAAACCCCAAAAAGATTCAAATGAATGATCTGACGAAAGAGATGCTCGAAAGGTTCACAATCCAACTCACTCTTTCGGAAGCCTTGGCTCACATTCCTCTTCTGCAGAAAGGTCTCAAAGAGCGAACCACCGTTCGTAGAAAGAAGAGGCAGCGTAATCACTGTTCTGAAATCCATGTGTTGACCAAGGAAACTTGTCATGCCATCCAGAATCATCTCCCAGCCAAAAGATCAGACACGGGAGCGCCGTATGTTAGATGCGAGATCCTCGATCAGACTTTCGATCGGACTCTATTAGATAGCGGATCCTCGATCAATCTCCTTCCATCTTCCTTACTCGACAAGTTCGAGTTCGGGCCTCTTCGACCAAGCCGAACGGTCTTGCAGTTTGCTGATAGATCAATCAAGAGGCCTAAGGGTTTAATCGAGGACGTTGTCGTCACCATTCAGGGTTTGCAATTCCCCGTGGACTTCGTCGTATTGGACATGGCGGTCCCTGAATGTGTGGCTGATACCCCAATCATATTAGGACGACCTTTTCTGGCAACAGCAAAGGCCGTTTCCGACTATGGTACTGGGAAGGTGTACTTTCGCGTCCAGGGCGAAAGTATACATATAGAGACGATCCAAGATCAGAAATCTAGAGCACCTGAATCAGAGAGAGCATCTGATGACGAGCCCGATAGTCATCAAGACTGTGACTTCGTGCAGACAGACGATGAAGCCGTTTGGGCCGAACCGAGCATCCATTCTTTCATTACGCCTTCAAATGAGTCTGAGTTGCAGATACTAGATGAAGACGAATTCGATAGCACAGTCTCAGAGCAGACACAATCACAGGCTGAGGCCGACGATTCTGATGATGATGATCATTCAGATTTTCAATCCTGTTATTCTGATTCTGATCCCTCCGATTTAGACGTGGATTTTGATTGGCAAAGTTTTGATGAATATGTTCCGCGTTTAATCTCAAATGAGCCTACAACCAACTTGGAGACTGAGCCTGCGCAACAAAGTCAGCAATCAGAGAAGCCATCTCCAGATCTTTCTGAGTCAGAGCAGGCAGAGCTTACGCACACTGATCTAGTAGCCTACACCCAGGCTCTAATCAAACCCGCCCTCCCTGCCCCTTCTCCCCCTGAGCTTAAACCTCTACCTCAAAGCATGAAGTACCGATTCCTTGCGGGTGAATCAAAAATGTTTCCGGTCATCATCTCTTCTAATCTGACCGAAGATCAAGAATCCCGTCTGATGGCGATTCTTGAGAAGAACCGCAAGGCGATCGGGTGGTCAGTAGCCGATCTCCATGGGATTAGTCCGGCTCTCTGCTCCCACCACATCTTTCTCGAAGATGACGCCAAACCATCTCGTGAGTTTCAGCGCAGGCTGAACCCTAATCTTCGAGAAGCGGTTATGAAGGAAATATCCAAGTGGTGGAGCGCCGACTTTATCTATCCCATCTCCGACTCGAAATGGGTTAGCATGTGGTACCCAAGAAGACGGGTATCACCACAGTGATCAACGAGGACGGAGAGGAGATCGCTACCCGAGTGCCGACTTCTTGGCACGTCTGCGTGGACTACAGACGCTTGAATCAGGCGACCAAGAAGGATCACTTCCCGCTACCGTTCATCGATCAGATCATCGAACGGTTAGCCGGGAAGAGCCATTATTGCTTTCTCGACGGGTACTCGGGATATAACCAAGTGGCTATTGCTCCAGAAGACCAAGAAAAGACGACGTTTACCTGTCCGTTCGGAACGTATGCTTTCAAACGGATGCCCTTTGGATTATGTAATGCTCCGGCTACATTCCAGAGGTGCATGCTTTCGATATTCGCGGACATGGTAGGAGATATCTTGGAGGTCTTCATGGACGATTTTTCGGTCTACGGTGATGATTTTGATTCCTGCCTTTCTAGCCTAGACCGCGTGCTTCAGAGGTGCACGAAGGTTAACCTCGTGCTTTCTTGGGAGAAGAGTCATTTCATGATGACTCAGGGGACGGTCCTTGGTCACATCATCTCCAACAGGGGCATGGAGGTGGATCCGGCCAAGGTGGATATCATAAAGAAACTCAATCCACCGTCAAATCTGAAACAGCTTCGGTCATTCCTCGGGCATGTCGGTTTCTACCGACGTTTCATTCGAGACTTCAGCAAAATTGCCCGACCGTTGTCTGACCTTCTAGCGAAAGACACCGAGTTTATAGTTGATGATAAGTGTCTTTCAGCTTTCGATACTCTCAAGAACATGGTTGTAGAGGCTCCTGTCCTTCAGCCACCTGATTGGTCTCTTCCATTCGAGATCATGACGGACGCCTCAGATTTTGCCGTTGGGGCTGTGTTGGGACAGAGGAGGGATGGCCTTCCATACGCCATACACTACGCTAGCAAGACTTTGGATTCCGCGCAGCGGAATTACACGGTTACAGAGAAAGAGATGCTAGCCGTAGTATTTGCCTTAGATAAATTCAGGTCCCACATCTTAGGATCCAGAGTCACAATCTTCACTGATCACACCGCCATCAAGTACTTAATGGATAAGAAGGATTCGAAGCCGCGTCTGACCAGATGGATCCTTCTACTCCAGGAGTTCGACATTGTTATCAAGGATAAGCCTGGAGTCAAGAATGTGGTGGCGGATCACCTCTCCCGACTAGAACTACCTGAGACTTCTGACTTTGATACACCAATCACCGAGACCTTCCCCGACGAGGCGATTCTTGCTGTCGCCTCGCTGCCATGGTATGCCGACATTGTAAACTTTCTTGTTGCTAAGAAAGTTCCGCAAGGTTGGTCCAGACAGAGACTTGAGACTTTCCTCGCGAAAGCCAAGTCTTACCATTGGGAGGATCCGGTCCTTTATCATGAAGGAGCGGATTCCGTCTGGCGTAGGTGTATTCCTCAGGAGGAATACCAGAGTGTCCTCATGTATTGTCATCGATTAGAAGCTGGAGGACACCATTCAGGGAAGAGGACAGCACAAAAGGTGCTCCAATCCGGCCTTTGGTGGCCTACACTCGTTGCGGATGCTCATGCATTCGTGAAGAGATGTACTGACTGCCAGAAGATGGGCACTTGTGGACATAAAGACATGATGCCAATGCAGCCTATCCACTTCTGCGAAGTGTTTGATGCATGGGGTATCGACTTTATGGGCCCATTTCCGAAAAGTCAGGGGTTTGAGTATATCCTTTTAGCTGTGGATTATGTGAGTCGTTGGGTAGAGGCAATTCCTGCCCGAGCCGCGGATGCGAACACGGTTTGCAAGTTCCTGAGAAAGCATATCATTACGCGGTTCGGAGTCCCTCGAGTTCTGATCTCAGACGGGGGTAGCCACTTCATCAACGACAAGGTAAGGGCACTTGCTAACGAGTTCGGTATAGACCATCGGGTTGCTACTCCGTATCATCCTCAGACGAATGGTCTAGCCGAGGTTTCGAATAGGGAGATCAAGACAATCTTACAGAAGGTTGTTCGCCCAGACCGAAAGGATTGGTCGCAACTTTTGGACTCGGTTCTTTGGGCATATCGAACATCCTTCAAGACTCCATTAGGCACATCTCCCTTTCGGCTCGTTTATGGCAAGCCATGCCACTTACCTGTTGAGATCAAGCACAAATCCTGGTGGGCAGTGAAAGAAGTGATCTTTGGATTAGATGACTCGGGAGATCAGAGGCAGACTGAATTGGCAGCCCTGGAAGAGCTGAGAGATCAAGCCTTCACGAGTAGCCTGCATTACAAAGAGCGGATGAAAGAGTGGCATGATGCTCACATCAGCCACAAACAGTTTGAGCCTGATCAGAAAGTTTGGCTATTCGATGCGAGACTGAAACTATTCCCAGGGAAACTTCAGAGTAAATGGAAAGGCCCGTACATTGTCAGAAAGGTGTACGACAACGGTAGCATCGATATATCTGAGTTGTCATCTGAGTCCACCTTTCGAGTCAACGGTCAGCGATTGAAACCATTTCTCGATCATGATCCGCAGACCGTTGAAGTCGCCCCAATCCATTTTGTATGAGATGATCTTTTCACTCTTATACTATGCATCTCATACCTGATTTTCAACGATCATTTTGTATATACTTTCGATTTCATTCTTTCTTCTTTTCGTTTGTCTTACACCCTTAGGCTGATCTAGATTTTGCTATACTTAGGATGTGCTTTATCCTAAGTATAGGGGGGTGTAGACACCGTGTTATTGTTTGTATCGTCCTGTTCGATCACCCCTGTTGTTGCTTATACTTAGGGTGTGCTTTACCCTAAGTATAGGGGGGGTGATCTCGCTCATTTCGCCTTTTGATTGTCGTCGGTTTTTGTATCGTCTGCTCCCTCACTTGTCCCTCATCTTTTGATTTTCGTCTCTATACTTAGGGATATTTTACCCTAAGTATAGGGGGGACAAGCCGAGCCGTTGAGTTGTGTACATTCTCTTGACCTCGATCATCTTCGGTTTTGAGTCTGCTATTCTTAGGATCACTTGATCCTAAGTATAGAGGAGATGATCGACTTCTATTCATTTATTCGTTATTCTTTGAGTCATTGTAGCATAGATTCTTTTCACCGATCTATACTTAGCCCGAGTTATGTCTTCCTTTGCCGCTTCTTTGGTCACTATGAGGACATAGTTCACGCTAAGTATAGGGGGGTGTCGTATATATATGCTATATATACTTTAGAAGCCATAACTCGTACTTTCTCGTATTTTTAATAATAAGGCTTCTTAAAAGTATGGGTTTATATTTTGGATTTTTAAAAGCCGTAAGAAAACCGTAAAAATGTTTTTAAAAAAAGGGCTTAAAATTGTAGATAAAAAATGTTATAAAATTCTTGGATAAAATCCTTAAAAATTTGAAAAATAAAATCCTCATAAAAATCTTGTATAAAAGCCGTATAACTTGTATATAAAACTTTTATAAAATCCTTTGTAAAATACACAAAAATCTGTGTAAAATTTGTGTAAATGAAATTAATCCACTAACTTTTACAAAAAGACCCCTAAAAATTGAAAAGTTAAAATCCAATAAAAATTTGCAAAATTCTTTAAAAACCATTTAATGCATTTAAGCCGAAAAATCTACCTCATAAAAAAATTGTTGCATTCATTAGCATTTTTCAGAACAAGTTTGATTCTTGAACCGCATGGATCTAAGTCCGAGAGATGGAGCTTGGTTTAGGCCTTAATCCACTTAATTCAAGAGGGACTTTATTAGGATCGGGAATTGAGACTCTTCAGGTCTTTCTGACTTAATTCTTTGGGTTCCATGAGACCGTGTTCGGAATTCAACTTGAAAGTGCCTAAGTAGGACACCTGGTGTCATCCGTTGAACTCTTCTCCATTTGAATCAATTTTGAACTCAAGCACTCTGCACTTAGCTCGACCTGCCTGGGGTTGCGAAGGGCAATCCATTTCGGTGGTGCGTTTCCATCCTTATCTGGTGGTGGTGATGTCTAAAGACGGGAGAGATTGGGGTTGAAATAAAGCTTCGGATGAGGGAAGGATCTGCTGGCACAATTTTTCCAAGACCCCAAAAAATGGGCGGAATGAAAAGATGCTATATCCGTCGGGGCATAAAAGACCGATGCAGTGCAACAATCATTACTATCAAAAAGAAGCCAAATACACCAAATTCCAAAACGACCACAATGGTCTGAGCTTCAGAAAAGCCTGCATGTCTTCGTGGAGACTTGGCTAAACTGGCCAGGCTTCACCGGAGATGTGATTACACTGATCACACTCCAGTTCTCTTCTCCTTCTTCTACTTCCTATCTTATTCGATTGTGGACACAGCACGACCTGACCTCAGAAGGAAATACCTCCCTCCTCGAGGACTGAGTTGCTGGATAAAGGCCCAATGGAAGTGTGTAGTTGTATGGGCGGTTTCTTCGCCTCTCTAAGCGGGAAGAGCTAAAACTTTTCACACACAGTACTAATTGCTTTCAAAGCCGAAAAGTTTGCGTGATGGATAGGTGGATCTGAGCTGGCTATTGAGGTGAACCTGGATAAGGATTTGTGGAACTTGAGGGCTGTCGATGCTTAAATCCTAAGTCTAATAGAGTCCCGACACACTATTAATCCAAAGGTTTAAATCCATGCTCCAGATTTCGGATGAAGTGATATTCGGTTTAAAGAAACGATCATGTTCTAAGTTCTTTTATTTTCCTTTTTCTTTTTCTTTTTGCTTGCACTTATTTATAGAATAAGTGTTTGCTAAGGGACTAGCAAAGGTAAAGTATAGGGGAATGATGAATCCATGATTCATCTCCTTTATTCTTTCATTTTGGCTAAAATCCTTGGTAAAATACATGTAAATATCCACTAATTCCATTTAATTAACATATTAACCACAAATATTAATATTATATAATTAACACTTAAAATTATCCAAAATAAAAGAATAAAGAGAAAAAGGAAAATAAAAATAAAAAGAAGGCTGGATATAAAATATACAGACTGATCCTAACCCCGAGACCAGGTCAATATTGACCAGGTCGACAAGAGAAATAAGTAGGGGGGAGATAAGGATCTTAACCTATAAAAATACAAAGAAAACCAAGACCAAAAATATAAATTACCCACTTTCCATAATATAAATATTTCACCTATTTTATTTATCATCCAATTCATTCCAAACTTAAACACTTCCTTCCTCAAAGTTGTAGATAATAATTTAAATAAAAATACAAAATTGAGTTTGTACAAAAATAATAATTAATGTACAATTTATACACAAAATAAAAAGCCAAAATCTCAACTTCACAGACCCATATCTTGCAAATAAAAACTCCAAATCACCCAAACTCACCTTTAATTGTATATAGCATTTCCTAAACTATTTTATAAAATTGGGTGCATAATTTTTGGGGTCCATATGTAGAAGTTAGGTTTTTGGCCCTTTCTTGTACATAGTACCTATTTTATTTAATATTCAATATTTTTATAAATTAATATTTTGTAAATAATGTCTATAATATATGTTTATAATAAATAAAAGAAATAATAATAAAATTTTGTAAAATAAAAAAAATTACAAATAATAATAATAACAAAAAAATATATATATAAGTCTATATCATATATAGATCACTTACCTATACTACTTATATATACATGAATAAAAATAAATAAAAAAATTCTTTTATAATGTAGATATTATATATAACTTATTAACAACATAAATCCAAAATAAATAAATAAAAAAAAATAAAATAAAAATAATAAAATGTATATACATAGGTAAAATACCTATAAGTACTCTTTCATATACATATATACAATTATTTAAAAGTATAAATAAACTTATAAAAAGTAGATAAAAATATATTTATATTCATAAAAATAAATTATAAAATTATATAATAAATAAAATAAAAATTAATTAATAAATAAGAACTATTATTACTTAATAACTTAATTAAATAATATATAAATAATTTATATTTATTATTTATAATTTTTTCGGGTGGGTTGACTATTCAACGATGAACAGTGCCCGCCCAG
Source organism: Ottelia alismoides (assembly GCA_037367405.1). Lineage (NCBI taxonomy): Eukaryota > Viridiplantae > Streptophyta > Magnoliopsida > Alismatales > Hydrocharitaceae > Ottelia > Ottelia alismoides. The sequence goes on from JAZKJV010000111.1 coordinate 107,071, forward strand.
GCACTGTTCATCGTCCTCTTCCTTTAAAACCCCGCCAGCTCCGAGCCTTCCTCCTTCGTCCGCCTCCTCCGAGCTGCCAACCTACTCCAACTGCTCCAACTACCCAGCCGTTCGTCAACGAACCCTCTCCGACCCCATTTCCGTCCAGATACATCCGCTCCTCCTCCTATAAATACACCCTCAACCCCCGCCGAGCTCTGCATCCGCCATTTCCACTTTCCTTCCACCGAGCTTCGCGAGAGAGAGAGAGAGAGAGCTCCGAGGGTGACAGCCTCCAGCGCTCCTGCTCCGCCGAGCGAGAGGGAGGAGGATTGGCGAGATCGCCGCGCCGTAGCGAAGCTCTGCTCCGCCGTCGTGTGCGCACGAGCCTCCGATTGCGCCAGTCGTTGAGGCGATCACTACGGAGCTCCGCCGAGCTCCAACTTCCTCAGGCGCACCTCAACCACTTCATCCCTTCCGATCATCACCTCCAGGTTAGCTTCCTCTTCAATCTCCTTCTCTATCCCCTCCGTTCTCCTCTCAACCCGTCCATTCTCCTCTCAATCCCTCCATTCTGTTCTGTTTGATCAAAAATTGATCCGATTCCACCCGATTTCGTCCGAACTCCGCCTTCATTGACTATCGCCGTTCACTGCTCCACCTCCGTCCATCTCTGTCCATCTCCGGCCACGTCCGTTGGCCGGAGCTTCGAGGCGCTCCTTCATCTCCATACCGCCTCGTTCATCCATTTCCCCCTCTGCTTCGACAATACATAGGATCGAGGTTTAGAAACCTCGATCCAGTGGCGTTTTTGTATTTTGCAGGTCATATCTCCTTCATCTCCGACAAAATCTCAGCTGCATCCGATCGTCCCTGTTATCTCTGGGATATCAGTTAGTATCTGAACGACGATCGGAAGTGGTCGTGGCTTCCTGTAGCGCATGTATTGCTTGATTCATCACAGGTCCAGGAGCCGCAGAAGCTACTGAAGCCGTGAAGGAAGTTTCACCTTCAGATCCTCGAAGAGCTTCATCGAGTCGACGTTTTGACGATCAGCTTGAGCAGACGAAGGAGGCGAAGCTGTTCGAGTCATCAACAGCAACGATTGATCAGAAGGGCGCTCCAATTTGAAGATCAAATCTCGCCGGAGCCTACATTCATCCCTGTTCATCGAGGCGTCTCCAGAGGCGTCCGATCGCCGAGTCCTCCCCCAGATCAGATCCGAACCGTCGATTAACGCCCAAATCTCCACCGTCGGATCGCAGCTATCGGACGAGAGCAAACACGACAGGTGTCGACAGCAGGGCCTAACAGAATCTCACGTGCAAAGCACGTGAGTGTCGTGATTTTTACAAAAATTTCCCTGCAGGTTTCTGAATTTGCAGATAGGTCCTCGCCGGTTAGAGGCACGTGCAGAACATGTGAGATAGTGAAATTTGCAGGATCGTCCCTACAGGTTGTCTGAATTGCGATCAAGTCCTTTCCAGGGAACAGCACGCGCGAGGCACGTGACGATCTGGACATATTGCGCTTTAGCCCTCGTTGCTTCTGAGATTTCAAGCGAGCGCCTGCATTTTACTTTTTCTTACATATACACCCCTACTACTACACATAATACACTATATACACCTTAAACAAATAAAACACCAAAAAAATTATAAAAACACTTTAAAAAATTCCATAAAAATTGTAATTAGTATATAAAACTATATTTTACATATTAGACCAAAAACAAAATAAAAATTAAATAATAAAATTAATAAAAAAATACAAAATACATTAAAACTTCAAAAATTCATAACTAACTCAATAAAAATCCCCTAAAAACGTATAGCATATCGTTTTAAAGGTAATTTCACCTAGTTTTTACAGAAAATAAAATAAAAATATTTTCGCATTATTTTCATCATTAAAAATTACAAAAACAGTACTGTTTTCAATAAAAATTTCCTTTTCACCTTAAGAATAAACCAAAAACCATAAAAATCTTAATAACCCTTTAAAAATCTATAAAAATAGTAAAAGTCTTTAAAAATATAAAAAGTACAAAAATTAAAATCAAATAAAAATTTAAATATTTTCTAATAATAAAAAAAGGCATAAAATAATTAAAAATTACAAAAACAATATAAAATTCATAAAAATCAAATAAAAATTCAGAAAAATTCCTAAAAATACAATAAAAATTAGGAAACATTTTACCTTAGGTTTTCTACCATTTTCCTAGTTTAAAACAGTTTGCCTCCCTGAGTTCGACACTCCCGTACGAATCCACTATACACATTTGTTTAGGAGTATAAATAAAATAAAAAGAAGATTAACTAACCCTTAATCTTTTCTGACAAAACCCACCTGGTCGACAACGACCGCGAATTTCTCTGTTTCCTCTTTTGCAGGAATAAAGAAGCAGATCAGGAGTTTGGTGTTTTTCATGGAGACGCCTCCGACCTCGGCTGCCTTGGCTGAAGGCTTCGCGTTGGAGCTGTCACCTCCAGGAAGCGCTGGAGCTCGGAGTAGGCGCGAGGGGGTGGACCGAAGGTGTTCGAATTCGAATCGAAAGGTGAGGGGTTGGTTTTAAGTGGGTTGACCCGAGGTTGCAGGGGTCCAAAGACCAACGATTCTGGAGCGATTCAGTGATGCAATCTCCAAGGAAATCACAAGGCGGGCAAGGTGGTTGGTAGGGGAAGGAGATTGCAGAAGGGTGTGAGGCAAAATAGTGAAAGGGTTGGCTGGGAAAAAGCCAAGAAATCGGCTCAAAAACCAAGCCTCTGACGTCGCACATGGGGAAGGACGGCCAGTTGACCGGGGTCAACTGGGACCGTCTCCTGATTGGTCCACGTGGACCAATCAGGAAAAATCCCTAGTAAATACATTATAAATTCAATAAGAAATAGAAGAAGGCCGAATTTAATAAAAGTCATAAAATAAAAAATGCTTAAAATTTTATGTAGTATTTTATTTTGATTTTTAATTGATTTTATGACTTGTATTTTTACAAGTTACCTTTATAGCCTTATATAGGTATAATACCTACATATTGCATCTTTTTATTTTTATTTTGTATATTTTAATTTTATTATTTTTGTTTCTTATTTTGTAAAATTATAAAATACTTTTATACACATAAATATATTTTTATTTTATTTTTCTGATTTATTGTGTATACTTAATAAATTCTAAGAGTGTTTTGTACAGGTATCTGTATAGGCAGTATACCTATGTATCCTTTATACAAGTATTTTTATTCTTGTATTTTCTTTGCATTTTATTCTAATTTTAGTACACATATATGTTACAAGTAATATTTACATAATTATAAAAATATAAAAATATAAAAAATAATGAATAAATAATAAATTGAATATTTTAATATGTACAAGTATACAATAGGGGTCCAAAAGTCAACTTTCAAACCGTAGCTCCGCCAAATGCGAAACCACCTCCATTGGATGGATTATTTTATGCTATATACAATTAAAGGTGAGTTTGCTACATTTGGAGTTGTCGTTTGTGAGATACGGGTCTGGGAAGTTGGGATTCTGGATTTTTATTCCGAACATAACTTTTTATCTGTAAATTATTTTTCTGTGAAATCAATTTTGTATTTTTCTTTATAAAATTATCTACAACTTTCATGTACAAAATTTCTTTATTTGATGTATAAAAAATGGAACCAAAAATAGGTCCCAAAATAAATAAAGAATGAATAAAATGTATAGGTATTTGGATTGTGTTTTTGACCTTATCTCCCCCTACTTTATTCCTTGTCGACCTATACATCAAGATGCCTAGGTCTCGGGGGTTTTGGGTCATAAAATATTTACAATATTTTATTCTTTTTTTCTTCATTTATTCTATAATTTTGGCTTTAATTACATCATTTTATACAGTAATTGAATGCACATGCATGCATGCTAAGATGCTCTATTTAAGGGTATTTACAGGCATTTGCTAGGATTTTTGGTGCCAAAATGATAGAATAAAGATGATGAAATGTGGATTCATCAGTCACCACCGCTCAAGTAAACTAGTCAATACTGAAGGGTCCCTCTGTACTCTTCTCATGTTTACTATACACCAAAATCTAAATAATTCAAGAAGTCTCTCTATTATTGTAATCTTCTCTTGAATAATTTCATTTAACATCTAATTATGTTCAACGAACTAAATCTTCACAACATTAATAACACAACATTTATAATAATCTCACATGAGAAGCTACTATATTAATAATAAAAATATCATAATGAATTTAATTACTAACCCAGCTGATGGTATGTGAAGATCGACGCTCACTCTACATGTACAATACAGATGCATCCACTGGACCAGATACTCTATCCATGTGTGTCATCAATATTTAACAATTTGTTAGATTAATAAATAAATGGCAATAATTTTTTTTAAAAAGATATTTATTAAAAACCAAAAAATTATCTTATATATTATCTATTGTACGCATGCTTCATTAATTTTTCTGTGGATAACTTAATTTATTATGACCAGGTTGCTTGCAGATTTTACATAACTTTGGTTTCATACACATTTCGTCCATTTCATTTCGAATTCTCACTTGCACATGTCGTCCAACTTTCCTCTTTCTGATAATCAGAGGTAACATGATGGTTTTAATTTTTCCATCACTAAATAAAATTATAAATTTGATTAAATAATTAATTGGAATATATTCATGCAGATATTAGGACCAGATTAGCTAAATTATTATGTAATTATTAAATGATCATAATGTTTAAAGACACACAATTTAATAAATATTCAAATGGCATTAAAAATTATATAACTAAAATGACAGATCTCATATATAATTAGAATTGAATATTTATCTGTATAAAATAAAAGTTACATGGAATGAAGAATATCTTCCAGGTAAATGAATAGATCCAAAAAGTTAATAAATAGAAATCCGTCAAAAAATATTTCCTCTGTAGAGTAAAAACGTACAAAAAAAGGTTACAAAAAAATGAAAGTGATCGATTCGCTCTTACTTGACTAAGAGTAGCGCAATATCGATTATTTGAACCAATTTAAGATGAGGGGGAGGAAAAAATGAAGGAGAATGGAGAGGAGTAAGGTGAATGAACTGAGGGAGAATGGGAGTGTTTATATAGGGGGGATTGGGAGAGCCATTGGCAAAATCAACAACTCAGGTACCGATAAATGATATCTTTTTTAAATATTAAACCACCATACCATTTAATTAATTTTGATTATTTTAATAATTATTTTAAAAAAGCTTGCTATGCACGCCATTGCCTCTCTCCTTTGTCGTCTCCTTCTCCCACATCTTCAGCTATAAAGGGAAGATGAGGAGGAGAAAGGGGGATCCAACTAGGTCATGTGCCCTAGCTGCTTCAAGCTCCGAAGATCTTCTTGCATCTCGCCACTCTCGCTTGGGTTGCGAGAGCCATCGTCGACCTCCCTGGTTACCAGATCTATATTGTGACGCCCGATCGGGAGGATCATTTCAAGCCCAGGTTACCTTCTAGCTCCAGTTTTGTGTCCGTCGGCTTTGCTCATCTTGCGGCAGAGATTCGTGCACCTTACTGCCGCTCTCTAGGGGACCTCACATGCTGCACCTTCACACATGACAACCGTGTGCCCAGCTCAATGAACTCCTGTCCTTCGCTTCTCATCGGTTGTCATCTTGTAGGATCATTGTCTCTATTCCGTCAACATCACAACAACTAGGGTTTAAAAACCGGACCAGACCGACCGGTTGGACTGGTTGGATCGGGAACCGGCCCCGACCTGGTCGGTTCGACCGATTTTGTGTAATTAATTTCAAAGAAAAAAGAAAATGAAAAATAGAATCCGACCACGTTGTAAATTGTTATTTAGTCCAAAATTACAGAAAATAACAATCAAGATCGAGCGGCTTCTGAACGTGCAGCAGAGTCTGCTGCAGCCCATGGCACAACAGACGATCCACTTCCTCGAGTGCAAATGTTTCGAGCATGAGCTATATCCATCATTATTAACAATAACTTATTATCTCTCCGGTGAAACCAACAATAACAAATAACTATCAATTATTCCCCTTTATTCCATGTAATCATATTCGCCCAAACGATCAGAAATGAATGATGCAATAGAGCTTAATCCATCTTTATGCACAGTCCCCTGACCTGATCACGAGAGATTTCCGGGTTTCTTGTAGGATTTTACTGCGTACACCGTCTGCACAACCGAGGCAACGGTCCCACCAAGCGTCAACACGAGCAGGATGAGAGCAACGATGACCGACACCCTTGCCCAAGGGTTGTGGAAGTAGTTGTTCATCAGCGCGGCTCTCCACCTGTGCTGATCGGAATCACAGTAACTGTTCACCTGTTTGAACAGCTCGACAAGGTACTGTTTCTCGTAGCTCAAGCTTGCTCCCTTGCAGATGTTGTTGAACAGATTCGCCACATCCTCGTCGGTGCCAAGCTTGCTCTCAATGATCCCATGCTTCACCAGCACCGCGACGTCTTCCGACGTGTCGATGATCTTGTCCATGAAGGTCGCGTAAGCAGTGAGGTACGTCTTCGACGAATCGATCCCTAGACAGCATTGCTCGAACGCGATGCGGTTGCGAAAGGAGGAGACGGTGCTCTGCTACAGCGACAGGTAGGGTATCTTCAACTTGCCACTCTCTTCGGAGAAGGAGACATTCAAGTAGCATTTCGTCCTGTCCTGCCTCTTGAATTTGACGCCGGCTTCCCTGAGATTCGTCACCGACGGTATCGTCCTGGGGGCATTACCGCGCTCGAAAGATCGCCGCCGCGGGCGCTTGCACATGAGAACCAGGGATAGGAGGAAGTAGAAGCAACTGACGTAGTACTGGTACACGATCTTCCAGAATCGACTCCAACAACAACCGGGAGCGGGACCTTGAGCTTCAATATCTTTGAAGTCAATCAACTGACAGAGATAATTCAAGTGGAGGAGATGATGGATTGATTCGTGTTTCTTCACCTTTTACGTCCTTCTTCCAATTCTTTCTCTGGTACATCTCGCTTGTCGATGTAGTGAAGTGCAAGATCCAGTATGGATAAAGTGGTTGTGGAGTTCCGAAGAGTTAGTCCATTGGGGTATTGTACCTTGAACAAGACCTCGAGGATGAAGAAGGGGATCTGATTCTCGAGCAGGAGCAGGTCGTTCCTCAGTGTTAGAGAATGCCATATATAATTATTCCTTTATTTACCTCTATTTCCTTATGTATCACTGTTTCCTTATCAATTGTTTCCCGATGTAACCCCATAGGGGTATTTATGTAAATCCTCCTCTGAGCACCCTAGGGTTTAGTCCTATATAAGGACCCCTAGACCTCACAGAATAAACATGATCTTACATTCTTAACATGGTATCAGAGCATGTTGGATCCCAGCCCTACCCCACCTACCAGCCTCGTCCAATCCCGTAACCTAGGGCATCCGCCGTCCTAGACCATCGTGCCCCCTGCCTGGCGCCTCCACGCAACCCTCGCCAGGCGCATCTCCGCGCCCCTCGACCCTCCGCCTCTCGCCTCCTGCCTGGCGCCCCCGCGCACTTCGCCTCTCGTCCCCAGGCGCACCTCCAGGAGCTCCCGCCACCGCTCCTCGCCCCTCGCCACTCGCATCTCGCATCTCCGCCCACCTCCAGGCGCAACTCCGCCCCATCGCCCCTCTGCCCCTCGCGGCGCACCTCCAGGCGCCCCCGCCCCTCGCAGGCGCTCCACCCCTTGCCCCTTCGCCCCTCGCGGCGCACCTCCAGGCGCCCCCGCCCCTCGCCCTCGCCCCTCGCAGGCGCTCCGCCCCTTGCCCCTCCAGGCGCCCCCCCCCCCCCCCCCAGGCGCATCACCTCCAGGCCCAAGGCCGCTCGCCCAGGCGCATCCAGGCGCCCCCCCCCCCCCCCCCCAGGCGCATCACCCCCAGGCGCATCACCGCCAGAGGCCCCTCCAGGCGCCCCACCCCCCCAGGCGCATCACCTCCAGGCCCCAAGGCCGCCTGCCTCCAGGCCATCTGCATCCTGGCCCCTGCCTCCGGCCACGGCCCTCTACGTCTACTGCATCCAGCCCCTGCCCTCTACGTCCAGGCTTCTCGCCCTCCGCTGCATCCAGGCTTCTCGCCCTCTACGTCTACTGCAGGTCATCGGCCACCGGCATCCAGCCCCTGCCTCTCGGCCCCACGGCTCCAGTGACCCCTTCAGCATCCTCCTTGCAAAAGCCCTTGACTCTATGTTGATAGTCTTGCACGGATACATCGGAATGGTTTGCTAACTGCGTATGATCTCTATTTCCTCTGCATACTAGATCATTATATTTTTTGATCACTGCGGTCACCATGACATCTACTCCTGCATCCTCGGAATCCAAGCCCCTGTACCCTACTTCAGCGATGATGGTACAGGGCACTTCTATCAAACTAAAGGGCTCGGAGAACTATGTACTATGGTCTCGATCCTTTAAAATATTCATTGGTGGCCAACGCAAAATTTATATCCTAACTACCATTCCGCCTGCCGAGACAGACGCCAACTACGACACCTGGTACGTCGACAATTGTCAGGTCATCACTTGGATGACAAATAGTATTGATCCTAATATTGCATCAAATTTGCTCTACAAAACAACTGCAAAGGAAATGTGGGAGAGTCTTGAAAATACATACTCCCAGAAAACAACAAAATCCAGGCTTTCTGACATTTATACAAAGATTTGGTCTGCAAGTCAGGGAGAAAACTCCTTGATAGAATACTACCGGCTCTTAACAGGATTATTTGAAGAATTGCTTATTTTTCAACCTGCATGCTGTGACAAGAAAATAGGTGAAAGAGCAGAATGGCAGGTGTACCGTTTTCTATCAGGCTTACACCCACGATACAAATATGTTAAAGAACAATTCTTGACGGCGGCTGCCCTACCGTCTCTTGAAACTATTTTTGGTAGATTACAGGAACTGGAGACCCCTAACCAATCTCCTACTACAGACACTGCTGCTCATTTTGCTGGAGGACGCCCACCTTTCCAAGGAGGACGAGGGCGTACGTTTGGTCGCGGTCGAGGACGAGAACAGGGACGTGGACGTGACTCAGGACGTGGCCGTACTCGTGATTTTTCTAATGCTCGATATCCAGCATGTACTCATTGTGGCCGCTGGAACCATCCATCTGACAAATGTTGGGCAACCTTTGGCATGCCCAAAGCTAATAACGCATATGAGGCACCATCTTATGACACGAATTATGACACTATGGAAACTTCACAAGATCAGTCTCTCACAGAAGCTTCAGGATCTTTTACTGCTGCAGAATGCGCTCGTCTTCGCCAGCTCCTTCAGAACCCAGTTACTGAGACTACGCATTCAGGCCCTACTGCGACCCTAGCAGCCACTACAGGTACAATTGCAAGTTCTGCCTCCACCTCTACTTCTACCTGGATCATCGACTCGGGTGCCTCAACCCACCTCATAGGAGAACGTAGTCTCCTCACCTCTCCCAGGGAGCCTTCTATGGTGAAGCACGTTCGTGTGGCCAATGGAGCCTATTCACCTATCACTGGTGTGGGGACCATGGAATTTAGCCCTAAACTCAGGCTAACGGATGTTTACTGTGCTCCTGCTTTTCCTCTCAGTCTGCTGTCTGTTCACAAATTATGTACAGAACTCAACTGCCGTGTGATTTTTGATGATTTATGCTGTTATTTTCAGGACATCCGGACGAGACAGATCTTTGGTGGGGGACATGAGAAGAATGGCTTATATTACCTGGACATCCCTTCCGACTCTGGTTTCGCTGGCGCAACCTCCATCTCTGCTGATCCTCTTCTATGGCATCTTCGTCTGGGTCATCCCTCTGCTAAAGCTCTTTCCTTAATGTTCCCTGAACTGTCCATACTTAAACCATTCGAGTGTGAGGCATGTCAGTTCGGAAAACATCACCGTACATCTTTTCCTGCTAGAACTGAACCCCGTCGTACGATATCCTTCTCTTTAATTCATTGTGATGTTTGGGGACCTTGTCCTGTCCGAACCATTGGTGGGCACCGCTACTTTATTGTTTTTGTGGATGATTACAGTAGATCATCCTGGGTCTATCTTCTTAAAGAACGCTCAGAAATCAATAAAATTGTCAAAAACTTTTTTGCTTATGTCAACAATCATTTCTCATCGAATATTCAGGTCTTCCGATCAGACAATGCCTTGGAATTTACTCAACGAGACCTTTCTGATTTCTTTGCTTCCCATGGGACAGTACATCAAACATCTTGTCCCTATACCTCTCAGCAGAATGGGGTGGCAGAACGCAAACTCCGTCATCTTTTAAACATTGCACGTTCACTTCTCGCCCAGATGAAAGTTCCCAAAACATACTGGGGTGATGCTGTTCTCACTGCAGTCCACCTTATCAACAGGATTCCTTCTCTTACTCTAAAAGGCTCTACACCATTTTCTTTGCTTCATCCTAATGATCTTCCCTTTCCTCTACCTCTACGGATATTTGGGTGTGTCTCCTTCGTACACAATTTCCACACAAAAGACAAAATATCCCCTCGTGCGATCAAATGCATTTTTCTTGGTTACTCCTACACTCAAAAAGGCTACAGATGTTATGATCCTGTTGACAGACGATACTACATCTCTGCAGACGTCACCTTCTTTGAGAAAACCAGCTTCTTCACACAACCTGTCACCAATGTCCCTTTACATCTTCCTCCATCACCAAGCATTCAAACCCATCCATCTCATACCTCATCACCAGATGTCGCTCTACCCATACCTCTGCCGCAGGATGATATGCCAGCTTCAACTGTCCCCTCCACTACTGTCCCGGATGATCCCGACAACCTGCCGATCGCATTACGGAGGCAAAAGAGAAAGTGTACCACTTATCCTATGTCTAACTTTACTACTACTGCTGGTCTTTCATGCACTGACAAACAATATGCCGACGCACTAATGACTATCTCCATTCCTAAAGATCATCACAGTGCTTTCCAAGATGCAGGTTGGAGACAGGCCATGAATGAAGAAATAGATGCACTCATATCGAGAGGCACATGGGATCTTGTGCCATGTCCTACAGGTATTAAGCCCGTTGCTTGCAGATGGGTCTTCACGACCAAACAATCTCCAGATGGTTCTATTGACAGACTTAAAGCCAGACTTGTGGCAAAAGGTTTCACCAGACATATGGAGTCGATTACTTTGAAACCTTCTCTCCTGTGGCTAGGATGGGGTCCATTCGCACAATTCTCTCTGTTGCCGCTAACAAGAATTGACCAATTTATCAGCTAGATGTAAAGAATGCCTTCCTATACGGTGATCTCGAAGAAGAGGTCTACATGATGCAACCGTCGGGTTACTCCGTCGAGGGGGAGTATGTTTGCCGACTTCGTAAGGCCATCTATGGCCTAAAACAGAGTCCTCGAGCCTGGTTTGACAGACTTACCAGTGAAATCAGCTCTCTTGGTTTTCATAAGACAACATCTGATTACTCTGTGTTTATTAGACGACGATCCACTGGTACTGTGATACTTGTTGTCTATGTTGATGATATGGTGGTCACTGGGGACGACGACAATGGAATTCTCGAGACCAAGGCCTTCCTTCAGAAGGTGTTTGTCACCAAGGACCTTGGACAACTCCGGTACTTTCTTGGTATTGAGGTGATACGTACTGCAGAAGGATTACATCTATCACAACGAAAATACTGCTTGGATATTCTTACAGAAGTCGGTTTACAAGGATGCAAACCGTCTGGCATACCTGCAGAAGTACGAAAACACGATACATCCACTAATCCTGAGTTTGAAGACACTACACGATACAGGAGCCTTGTGGGTAAACTGATCTACCTCACCGTTACCAGACCGGATATATCTTATGCTGTAAGCAGAGCCAGCCGCCATATGGAGAGACCTCTTTACAGTGATTGGCAGGATGTCCTACTAATCCTTCGCTACTTGAAGGAATCACCAGGGCAAGGACTCATCTATAAGGCCAACGGTCATACTGATATTACTGCTTATGCAGATGCTGACTACGCCAGTTCCCCTGAGGATAGACGATCCATTACAGGCTATGCTATGTTTGTTGATGGTAACCTTGTTTCATGGCGAAGCAAGAAGCAAATCGTGGTCTCCAGATCAAGTGCAGAGGCAGAATATAGGGCAATGGCCCATGCTGTTTGTGAGATTACGTGGCTTGTATCTTTTCTACGAGACCTTGGGTTCCCTGCTACTACTCCTATACCACTATACTGTGATAACAAGTCGGCTACCTATATTGCCACCAATCCTGTATTTCATGAACGGACAAAGCACATCGAAGTTGACTGTCACTTCATCCGAGATGCAATACGAGGAGGACATATCGTCACACCACATATTTCTACAGATCTTCAACTTGCAGACGTATTTACTAAAGCATTACCAAAGAAGCGTCTTTTATGGATATCTTCCAAGTTGGGCATGATTGATGGATATGCTCCAACTTGAGGGGGAGTGTTAGAGAATGCCATATATAATTATTCCTTTATTTACCTCTATTTCCTTATGTATCACTGTTTCCTTATCAATTGTTTCCCGATGTAACCCCATAGGGGTATTTATGTAAATCCTCCTCTGAGCACCCTAGGGTTTAGTCCTATATAAGGACTCCTAGACCTCACAGAATAAACATGATCTTACATTCTTAACACTCAGCATGGGTAGATTCCACTTGGCGTCCCCCCACGGAGATCCCATTTTTCCCAAGGTTCGCTTGATCAATAACTCGACCAGGAAGCAGCCGTCGAGGACGAGCATCTCCGCGAACTGGTACGGCTCGAGGTTAATGGGAACGGAGTACTCTCTCCTTGCGCTTTGCTCGAGCGGCCACACAGCATTGACGAAAGCCTCCACGTTCATCTCAGATTCTCGGTTGATAAAGTCCTGAAGATACTTCCGTTTGCAGTCATCCATCACCCTGAGGTTATCTTTGGATCGATGTAGGGGTCCTATGGATATGAGTCCGGGCTCGTAGGCGTCGTGGTTCCCTTGCCGGAGGCTGTCGGGGACCTTGTAAATGGAGGGTCCTTTGAAACCACTGCTCTCACCGTCGCCCTTGTCCTTCTTCTTCTTCTCCAGCGTCTGCGCCATGCGTTTGCTAATTAGCTCTTCTGCTGGAACGCGCACATGATGTTGGTCTGGTAGCCTTTCTGCCATCGTCCTGGAAAGATTAGAATAGAAATGCCCATGTTAATAAGTCTCTCCGCTGTTCAACATTTAAAATCGGTGCGTGCGTATGTGTGCCTCCCTCGGAGATTTTTTTTTTCAAAATAAATATTATCTTTTATTTTATCCCTATATCCTTCTGATATATCATTTCAAGTTCATCGAAAACAGAGACCCTCCAACTAAGACAAATAATTTTAACCGTACCAATATTGCTCTAATCGACCTATTCTAGACGGAATGACATATAAGTCTATGTTTTCAATTAAAATTGGAATAACATATTAGAAAGATATAGTGATCAATATATATAACGATATTTTTCGAAGAGCAAAAAATGCAAAAAAAAATAGAACGGTAATAGCACTGCAAGAAAAACACGATTTGACGAGCACAAAAGGGTGAGGATTTGGGTGAGCACCTTGCGAGCACAAGTCCTTTCCCACTCCCTCGCCCAATTAAATTTAAATATGTGATTTTAAATGGTGCGTGAAAATTTGAGGGAGAGCACATTGGCGAGCACATGTGCTCACCCATGTCTGTTAATCAGAATGTTATCGAGCTCCTTGTCCTTCATTCTAAATGAAACTAAACCCCAAAAACCCTCCCCCGGCGATATTTATGCGACATCCCTCACCTTCGTCGACCATCATTTTGCTCCATTATACGCTACTTCTTCTTCCATAAGGTATTTCAAGCACTCCTCTCTTGTTTATTTTGATTTTCGTTGCATAGTATGAATATATTCAATGTTTTAGGGTTTGCGTTGTTTTTAGACTAGAACATCATACCTTATGTTTAGAATCTGTTAACTGGTTGATTGTACATCATACGATTATACTGATGCATATTAGATGTCAGAATTGATTTTGTTAGCTTATTGTATATGCATATTAACATGTATGGAAGGTGTATGATAAAATGCCTAAACCATTACCATTTGAAAGAACAATATTGTTCAATTTTGTTTACTTGTAGATTGAACATTATACGATTAGGTTACCATAGATTATATTTTAGAACGAATTTTGTGAGGCTATTATATATGAAAATCAACATGTATGCATGGTGTATGACATGCTAATGAAAAATTAAGAAATTCCATTGTTATATGTGAAGTGATAACCTACACGTAGACTAAATACCTGTATTTTTCTACAACTTTTAGGATTATATAGTAATGGTTTATTGTTTGTGGTATTTAAGTATGTGTGTGTGTTGGTGTGTGTGTGTGTTAGTATATATACATGTGTGTGTTAGTATGTGTACATATGTGTACATGTGTATGTACATGTTGAGTGTCTTAATACAATGTTGTTTCTTTATAGTATCTTTGTGACTAAGTTATGTATGTGTGGGTATGAGAGGGAAGGGTGTGAAGGAATTATTTGTGTGAGTTGTTTATGTATGCATGTTATGTGTGCATGCATGTGCATGTATCTTAGGGAGTTTATTAAGATTTCTACCGAGATTAGTCATTTATAGTTGAATGCAGGCTTACATACATAATGTAGGCTCATTTTCCAGACGTCAACTCCTCTATCATTAGGTTTGCTCATTTAAATATTGTTCTCCTACTTTTATCCATGTATATCAAGCTTCATCTATTTACATTCATAATTTTGCAAGATGATTTATTGAGCATTCATGTCTAGAGGTGTTATTCTTTTTATTGTTGAAAAGCGTATTCACTTCCAATTTTTCAGAATTACATGATTTCATGTCTTTACATTTGAACATGACCATGGGTACGAACATGATCATTTTTTTGAAAGAGTATGAACATGATTGTGAGGATATAGAAGGCCAAACCCTACGTCATTAGGTACGCTTGATTAAATTTTATCATTTTCCTTTGATACATGTATATTCAAGTTTCAAACTAATTATTAAATTATATTATTAGTCGACTAGGTGCAAGGTTTGATCTATATAAAAAGGAAGATGATAAGGAGGATGCATTTCACTAAATGAATGAGGTT
Organism: Ottelia alismoides; assembly: GCA_037367405.1. Classification (NCBI taxonomy): domain Eukaryota; kingdom Viridiplantae; phylum Streptophyta; class Magnoliopsida; order Alismatales; family Hydrocharitaceae; genus Ottelia; species Ottelia alismoides. Next base: position 122,224 of record JAZKJV010000111.1, read on the forward strand.
AGTACATATGGTGATTTTTGCTTTTGTATTCTTATTCATACTCTTTCTTCATATATTTATTTTCATATTTTTACAAGATGATTTTTTGAGTACTTGCATGTTCATGTGCATGTGCACTGTATTAGGTTCATGATTATTTATGCGTGTGTTAGAGTGCTCATAAGTATATGCTAGTGTGTTTATGTTTGTGTGTATGTGTTACATTGTATTAGTTTGTGCTATACTTCGTATGTGTTACACCGTGAAAAAGATGGTGTGCATGTTTGTCTTAAGTTCGTTTGTGTTTTGTGTTTGAGTGTGCTTATGTGAATACTAGTGCGTGTTAGTATGTATGTGTATATTAGCATGTAAATGCAAGAGATATAATGCGTGTATGTTTGTTAGAGAGTGTAGAGTATGTAAGTAGTGTCTTGGTTCTAGATATAAAGTGATTGTGCGTTAAGATGATGTTTGTGTTAGTATACATAAGTGTGTTATTGTTTGTGAGTGTATGTTATTGTATATGTAGTGCACTATAAAAGCGTGTGTGTATGTGTTATGCATGAGAGAGAAAGAATGTGTATGCGAAATGAGGATAACACTAGAAGAGAAAATAGCAATCAAATTGAAGTATGGACTCTCTAACTTGGCATAAAATATGTTTACATAGTATAGGAGTGTAACAATGACTTTATAATAGGTGATAAAGGTTCAACGAGGATTCAAAACTCTGAAGAATCTATATTTTTTTAATGTTCTCTGAAGTTAGCGAGCACAAGTGCTAGTCAAGTCTTAACTAAGTGCTAGCTAATACAAGACCTAGAGAGCACTTGGCTAGGACTTGGGTAATACATGTGCTAGTCCACTTTTAATGGCGACCACATGTCCTCGCCAACATAAGCTAGCGTGTAGCGTTTTAGCGAGCACAAGTTTGACGAGCACATGTGCTCGACAAGTGACTTGGAGAGTACTTTGAGAGCACCTGAGGAGGACATTTGTGATCGTCAAAAGCAATTTTTCTTGTAGTGCAGACTGCTGGCTGTCTCCAAGGAGCAGCTCGCATTTGGGATCCCCGGATGTTACATCTATACAGCAGGACAGCATGATCTATGTGATTAAGATAAAATAGATATAAATGATGGATTTAGGCGAAACTCGATATATATGTGGAGCAATAATTATAAGTTCAACGTGTGCAGTTTAATTTTTGAAATTGATTTCATAAAAAAATAGAGAGGACAGCAACAAATCAGCAGAGGATATGCTCCCCATATGCATTGTTTCATTGCAGTATTGAAGCAACTGCTTCAGTGGTGGTAAAATATGTCAGACGGATTCCCTCCTATTTTATGAACTCAACCCACTTCAGTGTTTAAAAGGATCGTTGATTCTGGTTATAGAGAGAGAATCAAAGTAATTCTCACAACTCTTTTCCAGAATGTCTGGTCTGTCCAGTTTCAAGAAGAAAAGTTTTGAACTATATGCATTCCATGATAAGTTTCTCTGGTTACTGGTAGTTTTTAACTTCACTGCAATTAGTTTGTTGGGTTAACCTCGGAGGAGAGTTCCATCTAATTTTGCAACACTTGCGAGCTGGAAAAACGTATTGCGGAGACCAACAAAGTAGAAAGGACGTGACGAATGGAGAGAGGGGAAATGGGACAACATACCAAATGTGGGAGAGACGAGGCGAGATTTCTGTTCGCTTCTCTTGGACAATGGTCTGCCGGATCTGCTCGTCCTTAGTCCTAAGGATGGGAAGGATGAGATCTGCGCAGATGGGCAGGGGAAGATAAAGACTTGTACATGTAGTCTTCTCATGCTATCCGGTGGGCAGGGGGAAGGGAATCAATGGCTGGGATTTATTCTAAGAATCTTTGTATAGATCTGCTTCCTGATTTAATTTATTGGTTGTAGATATTATAAAGGACCAACCAGAAATCTCATACCAATATCCATTTATCAAGTCAAGGGTAAATTACAAGGAAGAGCTTTACTTTTTAGAATTTTGGAGTCGGGTCGAGCTCGACCCGAACCCGCGAAGACCCGCTCCGCCCGGACTCCAGAAAATTGAAAACCCGCACGATACCGTGCCCCTTCGCTTCGCCCTTACCATATGTCCCCCGCCCACCCCACCGGCATCCCTCCCGTCTCCATATAAAAACCCATCAACCTGACTGACAATGGCCACCATTGCAACTAGGGGTGTTCATAGGGGGGTACCCGACCTATTTGATTCTGACCCGTCTCGACCCATTATTATTGAGTCATGGATCTACCCGTCCCATTCCAACAGGTACCCGATTGTAACGGTTACCCAGTTAATAGCAACGGGTAATGGGTACCTGCAGGTACCCGTGGAAGCACTACCTTTATTAAATGCAATTACATATATATATATATATATATATATATATATATATTTGATAAATATTAATCAAGGAACAAAATTGAACATCTCATGCACATCGGGGACTACGATTTATATGTGTTGGAAATTAAGATCAAAAATTACAAGTTCAAACTTGTTGTTCCACCAAGGAGGACTACAATGACGGTATCAGCCGGGTGGGCGTCCATCAAATTCATGAAGGACAACCCCCAGGCTTAGTGATGATGCACTGCTACATTGACATGCATCTAACACATGGTGTTCCGCATCGGGAACGTTGAGGGGGAGCTTGGATCCGTCGTTTGCGGAATCTACCCAAGTGCTCGTGATTTCAGGATAATAATACCCTCACTTATTTTTAACTTGCATACCATTCAATATATGATGCCATTTCCATACATATCTCCATTATATATTGGATTTGCAGCATATGAACAATGTCCATAAAGGAAATATCGTTAACAAATTGCCTAATCCAGCACCAAATCAACGATGTTTACGGAAAAAGGCACACAGTAAAATACACCATTTTAGTAGCATTTCGCTACATCAACGAAATTAATATTTTGACGATATCGGAATTTGACAAAAAAAATGAGTTATGATTTTGTTTAGACCATTGATTTAACACCAATTAAAATGAATACATGTATGGATGTCGCATGAAAGTTATCAAATGCGTGTATAGTTAATCTAGTTATATTATATTAATTCCTTTTATTTTTGTATCATGATTTGTACCCATTTGATATCCATATCTTTTTTAATGATTCAGTAATATATTTTTCATATTTACTGATATATGTATCTGCGTCTATATTTATATTTTGAAAGAGATATGAATAATGTTCTATATATCGGTATTTGTATCTAATCATTTGTGTTGTTTAAAATAAATTGGGTAGTATAAGCTTCTAACAAGATACCCGTATGTACCCGTTAACTCAAATGGATTTTTTTTGATGGGTCACGGGTCATGATATTGTGGGTACCCGATTCATCAATTTCAAATGGTATCGGTGAGTTTAGGATCAAAATGAACGGGTCAAGTCGGGTACCCTTACTTGCAACTTTGAACCTTTCTCATAGCGTTCGAGCAGTGTTGTCCGTGTACTGATTCGTCCAAAACCTACATCACTGCCTACGCTATCTTCATGGACAAGATCATCGACACATCAGAAGACGTCGCGGTGCTGGTGAAGCATGGGATCATTGAGAGCAAGCTTGGCACCGACGAGGATGTGACAAATCTGTTCAACAATATATGCAAGGGAGCTAGCTTGAGCTACAGGGAACAGTACCTTGTTGAGCTATTCAGACAGGTGAACAGATACTGTGATTCCAATCAGCACATGTTGAGAGCCGCCCTGGTGAACATCTACTTCCACAATCCTTGGGTAGCGGTATCGGTCACCGTTGCTCTCATCCTGCTCGTGTTGACGCTTGGTGGAACCGTTGCTTCGATTGTGCCTTTTAGGGTGGTGGAGGAGATTGGAGCGACAACTAGGGTCGGGCATCGGTCCAGGTCATGTCAGGTTTGAGTTGGCCCGGCCCAAGTCCATTTAAGTATATGGGCTAATGGGTCGGGCCTAGGCCCATTTTATTTTCAAAAATTAGGCCCAAGCCCAAAATCGGCCCAAACAAAATGGGTCGGGTTTAGGTCAGGCCGGCCCAATTTAACACATATGTATACTAATATCATGTCTTCCATTCTTCTTGCATTTGTGTGGTTGTTTCTTATGCATGTGTGCATGTTTAAAAGTATAAGCATGCTAACTAATTTGCGATTTTAACATTAGTTGTATGTTAGAAATAGAAATGTAGTAAAAATATGGCGACTTAAACCACCATTTAATTCATCATTACATATTCTATTGTAGATGCGGGCACTATGACCCAATACAGATTGGTTACTTACAGTTGTACATGCTCTAACACTTGAGGACACAGATTCCATTCTTGCATATTAATGTAATAATCTTATATATTAATGTAATAATATCCTCAATCCACGTTAATGGATATGATTATTAATGTGTCTAAGCATTTATTATACACTGAATAAGGATATTAAAGTTAGAACATGGTATTTGGAATGAACATGAAAATAATTGATATAATTATACCGTACTAGATATGAATATACTTGCTTTAGAATGGGTCGGGCTATCGGGCTAACTGGTTCGGGCCTTCTCAAGCCCAAACCCGGTCCGATAATCAATATGGGCTCATTTTAGGGTCCACATCCCGCCCATTAAATTTCGAGTTCGGGTTTGGGTCGGGTTATACAGGTCGGATTTTGGGCCGGGTCGGGTCGGGCTGGCCCAGCCCAAGCCCAACACTAGCGACAACCATGGTTTTGAGGAGAGAGAGGGAGGAAAGAAGGAAAAACGAAAGATTTTTCACTTGTACCCCTCTCCATTCTGTCCAATTATGCTTGCACCCTTAAGCTAACATCTATTTGGAAGGATAATGGACAACAACTAACCTAAGGGGCATAACTATGAATCATCCAAAAAGGTAGGGGCACAAGTGATAATGCAAAAAAGATAAGAGTATAGCTGTAATTGCATAATCTCGAAGGATTGGGTTGCTTCTCCCTCAGCCATTTCTTCGAAAACATTCCACACAACGTCCTCGTCCTTGTTGAAGTGCGAACCGCTGCAAGCTGCATCTACAAGCTTTTGGCTCTCAAATGATAATCCTCCAAAGAAGTGTTGCACGAGGCTGGTCTTTGGAATCTCATGGTGGGGACACTTCTCCTGGAGATCTTTGAATCTCTCCCACGCTTCATGAATCGTCTCATGGGGCTGCTGGCAGAAACTGGAGATCCGGGCGCGCATTTGATTTAATCTCCCAAGAGGATAGAATTTATGGAGAAAGGCAGATTTCAATTCCTCCCAGGTGGTAACAACCTTTCCGAGATGGTCGACCCAATAAAGGGTCTTGTCTTGCAAGCTGAAAGGGAACGCGGTCATCTTGACCACATCCAGGGGGACTCCTGGGTAGTGAGCAGTGGAACAGATGCGGCCAAACTTCTTGAGAAAAATATATGGTTCTTCAGTGGTGTTCTCATGAAAAGTGGGAAGCAGTGACAGAAATTGCAGCTTCAGCTCGAAGTGGGCGTGCATACGTGGAATTTGAATCCACTCAGTGATGCGCCCTGCTCCTGGGTTGTATGTCTCCTTGAGTGTGGGCTTGGGCTGCGGTGGATCTTCTTCTGCGGCTTCAAAGTCGGGTCCCACTGAATACTCATCTCTGACTTCATGGAAATTGGGATCGTAGTTCGGATCATCCTTCCGTCGGCCGTCTCTCGCATTGGCCCTCCTCCTCAGATCGTTCAGCATGTCTTGGAAGGTTGTCTAGGCTAGGGCCTGATTAGTCAACTGCTGCTGAATGGCTTGAATGGAAGCCAACAGTTGACTGTTAACCTCGCCCTGCGTGGTGTATTGTCCTTCCCCTGTATTGGCTTCAGGTTCCTGCTGGGGTTGTGGTCCTTTTCCTCTTCCTCCTGCCATCTCTAACTCTGCTTGGTTAGCTGGCTCGGGCTCTAAGTCTGCACATGGTAGAATGCCCCGATCAGTCTGAATTGCATCACCAGATAGAGAGATGCGGTCTGTGTCAGGGTCAACACAGAACTTTGTTAAGGATGGCGATATGTAAGGAGTAAAATCAATTGCCATCCAAAACGGACAGAATTCGGGACGAGAGTGATCCTGGTTTAGTAAAGAAGATAGGGAGTCTGGAGATCGGTTCATAGGGGTTGAGCCGGGTTCTCGGGAATCGCCCTGAATTATTGGAGAGGGCGAGCGAATGGAACAAATGTGGGTGCCGACAGAGCCTCGACTAAATTGTCCATTCGTCACCATCTCGAAGATCAAGAGGAAGATTGATGTGGATGAAAGATACGGGGGTCAATAAGAAGAAAATGGAATGCAAAACAGTAGAAGGCTCACAATGAGCAAGGGTCAACTGGAGGGAAGACAAAATTTGCGCAAGGGTGCGATGTTTTTGATCTTGACCTAAATATGACTAGCAATCAAACACAAGACAAGGGAGTTCACCAACTCAACACATGAAGCCGTGAAGGTTCGGCTTTTATCTTTGTAATTTTTATCTTGATTTCAGGAATTTATCTTTCAACGAGTCCTTAGAGCGCTAAGCCTATAGGAGCGAGAGTACTGCCGGAAAAGTATTCCCGTACTTGTCCTCCTCCCGTGTAACCTGTAACTTGCGCTTTTTAAGGTCCTTGTAACCCTTCCTGGATCCCTACTTAGCCAAAGAAATAGAGGGAGGAAGCCGATAGGCGAAACCGATACTTCGGACCTTGCTCGCAACGGAATCACCCGTGAGCGTGCAAGATCCTACTCGGACGCAGCCGGTGAGACAGACACACCCGTGAAGGCGTGGCCTATGCTCGGTACTTCGGAAAGGTCGATGCTCACACAATAGTGAGTCACCAATGGTGACCAAGCCCTACTCGACTACGTACGATAGTAGCGCCAATACTTCAGAAATCCAGGCGATACACAAGGCAGCCACAAGTTGGGTTTTTGACTCTAATCCTTACGAAGCGCTCACCTCACTTGGAAGGAGACCTTCCCATGCAACCTGAAAACAAGTGAGGGTGTTACTCTCCCCAATCAATGAGTCCAATTACCAATTTTATTTAGGTCAAAGTTTTCTTAGCAGTCCCTTTTTTAATTTTTTTTGTGTTATCGCTTCTTTTGAGTAGATTCAAACAAGCGCCTAACGATTTTGTATTTTCTTTATCCTACTTTGTCCAAAATCAGAGGGAGAAAAGAGTCGGGAAAAGCCAATGCAAGTCGGCACCAAGATGGAAATCTCACCTTTGTGCCTAAATGATGAATGCAAAGTGAGAAGACTTACAGTGAATCCCAGCTCTCTCCATGCGGGATGCAAAGCAGAAATTTTTAAACCTAATCTATATGCCGGTATGCAATACGGAAATCGTCCTAAGATAGGCAACTGCTAGCGTGAAGAACCACGAGTTAACCACTAACTCTCAATCCTAGTGTCCGGTCTAGGCTCACTCCTCCTCTGCTCAACACATTTGAGTTAGGAGAAAGCGCTTGTGTGGAGTGAGCTCGCGGCGCGCGGATCGAGAGCCAATGATCAACTACTTGATTAGTCTAAGTCCAAATACGAACTATAGGAGCATGCAAGAGTTATTCGGGTGTTTGGACCTAGTCTACTCGAATCAAGCAGTACCTATAACTAAGGGCTCAATCCACAAAAGAAAGAGAAAAGAAAACAAAACCGGAAAATGACAGTCAATAAAACACGAGAAAGCCGCGGTGAGCCCCCGGGTGACCAAACACCCGGAAATTAGGCCCGAAGTGTTCAAGTGTCCAAGTCCTGTATTATTACAATTAATCAAATCGCTCCCCTCCTCCCAAGGCTGCACAGGATCCCCTAGGCGATCCTTCTCGGTCAGCGGTCCCTCGCAAGAAAACAAAAGAGAAATGTCAGACAGTTCAAACAAATTATGCAAGAAAAACAAATGAACAAAAATGGCTAAGCATGTAAAAGACCCAAAGGTACTCTACAAGACGATGCTCCCTGGAAACGACGCCATTTGAAAAGCGAGAGAGCGAGAGCCGCTAAATAGTGGTCTGACAAATCAGACTCACTGTCGCTGATGCGACTACTCAAGCCTCCTCGTTCTTCAACAATTAACCCACACAATCAATAGAGCAATAAATAGCAAGGATTAAAATTTATTATACCCTACTAATAATGTATAGTGGCAAGCAAGTAGGGGTCGAACACAGGAAACAAAGGCGTAGAGCAAAGACCAAAGTCAAAACCTAGGTCTAATCAACCACTTAACCAATCCAAATTTTTTTGTAGGTTTTTAATTTTTAAATATTTTTTATATTTTTTATTTAATTTTTAATTTTGTATTTTATTTTTTAGTTTTCTGATTTTTATATTTTTCTATTTTTCTATTTTTTATTTTCTTTTTCAGTATTGGAAAATAAGGACAATGTAATAAAAGACAAGATAAAGTATTTAGAAAAATGTGCAAAAATAACCAAAAATTCAGAAATAAAAGGTTTTTGGTATTTTCAAGATTTTTTACTGTTTTTGTGAATTTTGGGGATTTTTTAAGGTGTTTTTGGTATTTTTAACTAGCTCAACAAAGCAAATAGGGAACAAACGGCTGGGGGGAGATAAAATGGAAATTAAAATTAGCAAACAGTCACCAAAATTTTTCATACTAATTTTCAAATAAAGAGAATAAAGTAGAGAACAAACAGGAACTGAGTTTGTGATTTTTGGAGTTTTCTTTGATTTTATATATTTTTTGAAGTTTTTTGAGTGTTTTTAAATTTTTAGTGTTTTTCTTTTGAGATTTTTAGTGATTTTTGGACTGACACTAAAATATGATAAAATAGCCACTAGGGAATTTTTTGGATTTTTTGGAGGTATTTTAATATTTTTTTTGGCATTTTCTAAGCTAGACAGTGAATAAAAAGCATGTTTTTGATTTTTAATAAATCTAAAAATGCAATAAAATTAGAAACTAAAAATATGGCGTGAAAGTAGAGGCAAACTAGAGCTTACACCTATTTTTTGAGAATTTTTAACAATTAAATGAGGCGTGAAATAAATAGGCTAAGCACACAAAAATCCTAAGCCTGGCAGGGGTAAAAATGTAATTATAAAAACATCCAGGGGCTTAGGTGCAATTTTTACCAAAAAGACATGCGCGGAACACGTGAAACACCATTCACAAGGGCATAATTGCAAATACCAAAAACCGGCAGGGCATACATGCAATTTTCCTAAAACATATTATATTAACTACGCACAGGGATATAATTGCAAATAGCGAAAAGTTCAGGGCCAAAACTGCAAAATACCCAAAAGTCACGCGCCCCAGTCACGTGAGGTGACGTGGCGTGGACTAAAGTGCAAATAGTCGAAACGTGAGGGCCTAAGTGCAAATATTACAAAACATTTTAAACTTCAGACGAAAGTTTTAGACTAAAAAGTAAATACAAAAAGTCGTGGGTGAAAGATGCAAAATACCCACGGGCTCGATCGTGCGGCCGATGGCGAATCACTTGGACACGTGGCGAGCATCGAGCGGCTGGTACCCCTTCGTCGTGGACGGCTGAGATTAAATCGTGGGTGGTCGATCCAACGGCGGGGAGTGATAGGCAATCGGACGGCTGGCGTCGCGTCTGGAGGTGGCGTCTGATCCAACGGCAGGGGGAGGTTCACGAAGAACACCTCCCCGGCGAGCTTCGATCGGCGGCTGCGGCCGACACACGGCCGCTCCGGCCCCCGTATCAAGGGCAAAAGGATCTTGGGGCCCTTCCGCGTCAGATGGTGGCCTCCGGCGAGGCAGAGGCGGCGTGGAGTGGCCGGACGAGGAAGGTGACCTGGGCGGAGGAGCCTAGAGTCGATGAGGGTCGATGGAGCCTTCTCTGGGGCTCGGACCTACAGGGTTAAGTTCGCAAAAACCAGGTGAGCAAAATGGGGGTCTCGGATGATCCGATGAGGGTGGAGAGTGGGTCGAGCAATGAGCTGAAAAGCGAGAATGCGAGAGCCGCTAAATAGCGGTCTGACAAGTCAGACCCACTGTCGCTGATGCGACTGCTCAAACCTCCTCGGTCTTCAACAATTAACCCAAACAATCAATAAAGCAATCAAGAGCAAGGATTAAAATTTATTATACCCTACTAACAATGTATAATGGCAAGCAAGTAGGGGTCGAACACAGGAAACAACGGTGCAGAGTGTAGACAAAAATCCAAACCTAGGTCTAATGAATCACTTAGCCAAACTAATTTCTTTTTGTGGGTTTTTAATTTTATAATTTTTTATTTTTTATTTAATTTTTAATTTTTAATTTTATATTTTGATTTCCAATTTTCTGATTTTTATAATTTATATTTTATATATTTTTTAAATTTTCTTTTTCAATATTGGAATATAAAGTTAATGGAATAAAAGACAAGATAAACTATTTATAAAAATGCACAAAAATAACCAAAAATTCAGAAATTAAGTGTTTTTGATATTTTTAGGATTTTTTACTGTTTTGTGATTTTTGGGGGATTTTTCTAGGTATTTTTGGTATTTTTAAAGGCTGAAATAAGAGAAAACAGTGGAAAATGTGCTGGCTGTGAGCAAAATGAGAATTAAAATTATCAAACAGCAACCAAAATTTTCACACTAATCTTCAAATAAAGAGAACAAAATATAGAGTAAACAGGAGCTGAGTTTACTATTTTTGGAGTTTTCTACAATTTTATAGAATTTTTTGAAGTTTTTGAATGTTTTTAAATTTTTAGTGTTTTTCTTTTGAGATTTTTAGTGATTTTTGGACTAACACTAAAATATGATAAAATAGATACTAGAGATTTTTTTTGGAATTTTTGGAGGTATTTTAATATTTTTTTGGTATTTTCTAATCTGAACAGTAGAGAAAAAGCATGTTTTTTATTTTTAATAAATATAAAAATATAATAAAATTAAAAACTAAAAATATAGCGTGAAAATAGAAGCAAACAGGAACTTAACCCTATTTTTTTAGATTTTTTCGCAATTAAATGAGGCATGAAATAATTAAGCTAAGCACACAAAAATCTTAAGCCTGGCAGGGGTATAAATGTAATTATAAAAACATCCAAGGGCTCAGATGCAAATTTCACCAAAAAGGCACGCACAGGTCACGTGAAACACCATTCACAAGGGCATAATTGCAAATATTAAAAGCCGGCAGGGTATACATGCAATTTATCCAAAAAGATATTTAATTAACTACGCACAGGGATGTAATTGCAAATACTTAAAAGTTCTGGGCCTAACATGCAAAATACCCAAAAGTCGCGCGCCCCAGTCACGTGAGGTGACGTGGCATGGACTAGAGTGCAAATAGTGAAATAGTGAGGGTCTAAGTGCAAATATTACAAAACTATTTAAACTTCAAACGAAAGTTTTTGGACTAAAGAGTAAATACAAAAAATCGTGGGCTAAAAATGCAAAATACCCACGGGGCTCGATCTTGCGGCCGATGGCGTCCCACTTATCCACGTGGCGTGCATCTGACGGTGCGTACCCCTTCACCGCGGACGGCTGAGATTAGGTCTTCAAGGATCGATCGGACGGCTGGGGGCGCTTGATGATCGGACGGCGGAGATGGCGTCTGGAGGCGACGGCGGATCCAACGACAGGGAGGGGTTCACGAAGAACACCTCCCCGGCGAGCTTCGAGCGGCGATTCCGGCCGACACACGGCCGCTCCGGCCCCCGGATCAAGGGCAAAAGGATCCTGGGGCCCTCCCACGTCTGATGGTGGCCTCCGGCGAGGCGGAGGAGGCATGGAGTGCTCGGACGACGGAGGCGACCTGGGCGGCTGGTCCTGGGGTCGTCGAAGGTCGATTGAGCCTTCTCATGGGCTCAGACCTGCAAGGTTAGACGCACAAAATCCAGGCGAACAAAATGGTGGGGTCCGATGGTTCAGATGAGGCGATTAGTGGAGTGGGCGAAGAGCTTCGGCGAGCGGCGGAGAGGGGAGCTCGGTCGGCTCGATCTGAGCGAGATCGAGAGGAATGAAGGGGCGTTGCGTGATGACGGAGCGAAGGGGAGAAGGATGGAGGTGTTTTGAATGGCGGACGATCACTGGAGTGGTCGGAAACGTCGGGCGGAGCTCGGCTCCGCCGTGGCTTCGATCGAGGATTCTCGGCGATTGGATGAACGACAAGCTAAACTGTTACTAGGCTAACCTAATCTACACTACATCTACAAAAAGACGAAGAGAAAGGAGGAGGGGACTCACCAGAGGCGACGGGCGATGAAGCACAGCGGAGCTCCGGCAAGGGACGAATCACTTCGATTCTACACCAAATGCCTCGAACCCAGGCTCGATTCGACGCCTGCTGTCACCAGGAACACGAAGGGCTAGGGGTTTGAGGGTGAAAATGGCGGAAGAAGGATTAAAATTCGAATTGAAGTCGGGGGTCCTCTTTTGTAGGGTTGACGAACGGCGTGGAAGACGAGGGTCCAGCGCCTCGATCGATGGTCCTCGGCCCAAGGCATCACCTGGGCGTGATTCACCATAGATCGAGGCGCAAAAAGGCAGAAGACGTCGACACGATTTGGTGCAAGGTTGGACCTAGAAAATGGTGAGAAGAGGAGACAAAAACCTATCTGACAAGTCTGGAAGAGGAGGTCAGACAGTTGACCGAGGTCAACTGTCAGACCAACCTGGTTGGTCCACGTGGACTAACCAGGAAAAATCTTCAAGAAATTATTTCAAAAATCGAAATAAAATAGTAAATGGATGAATTCAATTTGGTTAAAAAATAAAAATTGTTTATTAATCTATGAAGTATTTTATTGTGAATTTTATTTATTTTTATGAGGCTTATTTTTACAAGTTCACTTTTTACCCCTTCATAGGTATAATACCTATATACTTTATTATTTTATTTTTCTTTTGTGTATTTTAATTCTATTATTTTTATTTATTATTTTCTAAAATTATAACATACTTTTATATACACAAATATATTTTTATTTTATTTTTCTGATATGTTTTGTGTATTTAATAAAATAGAAGTATATTTAATTTAGGTATAAGTACAGGTGTAATACCTATGTATCAAATATGTATATATTTTATTTTGAGTTTTATTTACATTTTTCTTCTGATTTTAATATTCACAATTATCATAAGTAATATATACAAAAATATAAAATATAAAAGTGAACAAATAATGAATAAAGAATAAATTGAATATTTTATTCAGTACAGGTATACAATAGGTGTCCAAAACTCAACTTTCAAACCGTAGCTCCGCCAAATGCGAAACCACCATCATTAATTAGATTATTTTATTCTATATACAATTAAAGGTGAGTATGCTGCATTTGGAGTTGTCGTTTGTGAGATACGGGTCTGGGAAGTTGGGATTTTGGAATCTTGTTCAGACCATAACTTTTTATCTGTACATTTTTTTTCTGTGAAATCAATTTTGTATTTTTCTTTGTAATATTCTCTACAACTTTTATGTACAAAGTTTCCTTATTTGATGATCTCCCCCTACTTTATTCTTTGTTTACCTATTCATCAAGATGCCTAGGTCTCGGGGTTTCGGGTCATAAAATATTTACAATATTTTATTCTTTTTTTCTTTTCTTTTATTTATTCTATAATTTTAGCTTTAATTACAGCATTTTATATACTATATAAGTGCACATGCATGAATGCTAAGATGCTCTATTTAAGGGTATTTACAGGCATTTGCTAGGGTTTTTGGTGCCAAAATGATAGAATAAAGATGATGAAATGTGGATTCATCATGAGCTCCGGCGAACGGCGGAGAAGGGAGCTCGGTCGTCTCGATCTGAGCGAGATCGAGATTAACGGAGGGTGCTGCGTGATGACGGAGTGACGGGGAAGATAACGGAGGTGGTATTGGCGGCGGTAGAAGGCTGGAGTGGCCGGAAATGGGAGGCAGATCTCAGCTCCGCCGTGGCTTTGACCGAAGATTCACGGCGACTCACGCGAAGACGACGAATACTGCTACTAGGCTAAGCTACTCTACGCTAAGGCTACAAGAAAACGAAAAGAAAAGGGAAGGAAATTCACCAGAGACGACGAGCTGCGAGGCGCGGCGGAGCTCCGGCAAGGGGTTGAATCACTTCGATTCTACACCAATCAGCTCGAACCCTGGGTTGATTCGACTCCTCCTCTCACTAGGAGCACGAAGAGGTAGGGGTTTTCGATTGAAAATGGCGGAAGAAGGATTAGATTCGAATCGAAGTCCAAGGTGCTCTTTTGAAGGGTTGACGGACGGTGGGGGAAGAACGAGGTCCAGCAGTGGCTACAGTGGCCCTTCGTCCAAGGTAACGCGAGGGCGGGCATGCCCATAGATCGAGGATCAAAAGTCACGAAGGGCCTATCATGAGTTGATGCAAGAGGGAGCCTCGAGAAAATGGAGAAAAGGAGTCAAACGCGACTCTGACAAGGATTGCAGGGCTAGGACGACCAGTTGACCGAGGTCAACTGGGGCTGAAACCTGGTTGGTCCACGTGGACCAACCAGGAAAAATCCCTAATTATTATTTAGTTAATTTATTTAAAAATAGAAATAAGTCGAATTAAATAATAATTATAAAATGAAAAATATTCATTATTTTATGTAGTATTTTATTATGATTTTTAATTATTTTTATGAGGCTTATTTTTACAAGTTCACTTTTTAGCCCTTTATAGGTATAATACCTATGCGTTTTAGCATTTTATTTTTATTTTATGTATTTTAATGTTATTATTTTTATTTAGTATTTTATAAAAATTATAAAATACTTTTATCTGCACAAATTTATTTTTGTTTTAGTTTTCTGATATGTTTTGTATATTTAATAAAATATAAGAATGTATCATATAGGTATGTCTATAGAATTATTACCTATGTATTATACATACATGTATTTTATTTTGAGTTTTATTTACATTTTTATTCTGATTTTAATATACAACTATATTATAAGTAATATTTACAATATTATAAAAATATAAAATTATAAAAATAATGAATAAAGAATAAATTGAATATTTTAATCTGTACAATGTACAATGTGGGTCCAAAACTCAACTTTCAAACCGTAGCTCCGCCAAATGCGAAACCACCACCATTAAATAGCTTATTTTCTTCTATATATAATTAAAGGTGAGTATGCTGCATTTGGAGTTTTCGTTTATGAGATACGGGTCTGGGAAGTTGGCATTCTGGATTTTTATTCAGACCATAACTTTTTATCTGTACATTATTTTTGAGTGAAATCAATTTTGTATTTTTCTTTATTAAATTATCTACAACTTTTATGTACAAAGTTTCTTGATTTGATGCATAAAAAAACGGAACCAAAAATAGGTCCCAAAATGAATAAAGAATGAATAGAAAATATAGGTATTTTATCTGTATTTTGGCCCTTATCTCCCCCTACTTTATTCCTTGTCGACCTAGTCATCAAGATGCCTAGGTCTCGGGGTTTCGGGTCATAAAATATTTACAATATTTTATTCTTTTTCTTTTCTTTTCTTTATATTATAATTTTGGCTTTAAGAACCGCATTTTATACAATATTTACACACATATACATTAATGCTAAAATGCATGAATTAGCTCTATTTACACGCATTTGCTAGGGTTTTTAAGGCCAAAATGATAGAATAAAGATGATGAAACGTGGATTCATCATGGACCTCCATGTACCCATCCTCATCGATCCCTTGTCTTTTCTCCTCTTGAACGCCACCTCGCTCAATCTCTATCATTCTCGTCATCTTCCTCGACATATAGAGCATCATGAGTGAAATGGTAACACATAATGCGCAAATCCAACGATCCTCAACCCGAACCATGAGGTAATGTGGTTGTAGGTCCATCACTTGCAAGCTTTAATTTATCCTTTCCTGGCTCCTTGACTAGCTCCACAAGCTCTACCCCGTAGAGTGTGTTGGAGAGCTTCAAGAAGGAGATGATGTGGTTCTTGAAGGAGTAGATGGGGCCGTCCATGAAGGTCATTGGAGCCTTCGAGGTGGATAATGACATGGATGGGGAAGAGATAAGAGGTCGAGAGAAGAGTGGCAACATTTGAAAATATGGTATATTAAAAGGGTAAATGTGTCAAACATCAACATATCCATTAATTAATATAGAAGATTTGACGCAAGATAACACATAGTCATGCCCTGTAATTGTCAATTACTTTTCTAGGGGCTGAGTATTGTTCAAAATTATTGAGGGTTAGAGTGTAATTACGAATATATAGAAGCGAATGTCGACAAAAATCCCAAAGTATAAGTACTTCATTATCTTCTATTCTGATACCATATTAAAAACGATTGTCTCAAACTAAATACATAGTAAATATACATGGTTTTGATACCATATTGAAAATGATTGTCTCAAACTAAAAACATAGTAAACCTACATGGTTCAGAACGTATATGATGGTAATTGTACTATACGGGATAATGACTCCCAAGTAGGGATGCAAACGGGCAGATACGGACACGGATAGAGTTATTATCATATCCTTGTTTTTGAATAAGAATACGGATGCCGATATTTACAGATATTAAAACTATCTTACTGTATCCTTAAAAAATGGATACACGTGTAAAATGGATATTGATCGCACACGAGTAATGTTAGAAATATTCTATAGAATCGACTTAAATATATACGAATTTACTAAATGTGTTTGTAACATAAAAATTATATAAATATGGTAGAATAAGGTATACAATTATGTTATATAACGTTAAAAATAAATCTGACTATATTTATATATGAAAACGGATATATGGATACATATACAAATATTAGTAGATATCAAAATGATAGCCATATCCGTACTCATTTTAAGACGGACACGGATACAGATATCAAAATATGTGTAAAACGGATACGATGATGGATCAGATACGGATATATCCGTAACCATTTACATCCCTACTCCCAAGACAAGGGAGGAATTTCTATGTTATTAATTTTAAATATTATAGTATTGGGTGTTTGTCTTGATGATCTCACACTATTTCTCCTTTTTAAAAAAGTACATAGGATGGTATGGGAATTATATAAAGGCATTTTAGCTCGCACATTTTCCAAATCTAATTAATATGAGACTAAGCAAAAGAGATTAGATCTTAGAATGATACAATTACTCTTCTAACCTGACTTAAAAACTCTACTAACATTTACGAGAAATCTGTAAATGTTGTCATTCATTTCTCCTACGATATAATCTTCCTAAATAGTTGTCACTTTTTATTTAATTCACTTGACAATTAATTGAAAGTAACAAAGGGAGGCATAAAATAATAGGGGGCATATTATAGTAGAAGAGATGGAAAATAACAAAGGGATTGAAAATAGATACGAAAATGAAAATGTCATATTCCTTTTTATAGTATGCTATTATTTCATTTCTATTTGTCATGTTTTTACTTTGAATTTACACCACGAATCACACCACGAATCACAGAAATTTTGTTAATTACCTTCTCGACCCTCCAAATATTTTAATTACCATCTCAACCCGACGAACTTCGTAAGTCTTACACTAGGAACACTGTGGTTAACTCCCATCCGATTTGACCGTTTAAATGCATCAGATTCCGTTAAAATTGCCTATATCACCCCCATTGTTTATCTAAGTTTGCAAATATATGCCTTCCATCCCCTCCGCCCCCTTGCCTGACCAGCTAGAGTTGGACTTATTTAGAATAACGAAAATATCAAAGAGTTCAGGTGCAAATGTTTCGAGCATGTGAGATATCCAGCATTATTAATAATAATTTATTACCCTCTTATACAACCCAACAGAAGAATACTAAATAACTACCCCTTCTTCTTCTTCTTCTTCTTTATTCCCTATAATCCTACTCGTGCAAGAGGACGGATCCTCTGCTGTTTTACAGCAGAGGATCCAGATTGTTTGTTCGTGCAAACGATCAAATGAAGGCTGCAATAGCTTAATCCATCCTTACCCGTGTTTCTTGTAGGATTTTCCTGCGTACACCGTCTGCACAACTGAGGCAACTGTTCCACCAAGCGTCAACACGAGCAGGATGAGAGCAACGATGGCCGACACCCTTGCCCAAGGGTTGTGGAAGTAGTTGTTCATCAGCGCGGCTCTCCACCTGTGCTGATCGGAATCACAGTAACTGTTCACCTGTCTGAACAGCTCGACAAGGTACTGTTTCTCGTAGTTCAAGCTAGCTCCATTGCAGGCATTGTTGAACAGATTCGCCACATCCTCGTCGGTGCCAAGCTTGCTCTCAATGATCCCATGCTTCACCAGCACCGCGACGTCTTCCGACGTGTCGATGATCTTGTCCATGAAGGTCGCGTAAGCAGTGAGGTACGTCTTCGACGAATCGATCCCTGGACAGCATTGCTCGAACGCGATGAGGTTGCGAAAGGAGGAGACGGTGCTCTGCTGCAGCGACAGGTAGGGTATCTCCAACTTGCCACTCTCTTCGGAGAATGACACATTCAAGTAGCATTTCGCCCCCTCCCGCTTCTTGAATTTGACGCCGGCTTCCCTGAGATTCGTCGCCGACGGTATCATCCTGGGGGGATCGCCGCGCTCGAAAGGTTGCCGCTGTGGACGCTTGCACATGAGAATCAAGGATAGGAGGAAGTAGAAGCCACTGACGAAGTACTTGTACACGATCTTCCAGAATCGATTCCAACAACTACCGGGAGCGGGTTTTTGAGTATTAACGCCTTCGAAATCGATCAGCTGACAGAGGTAATTCAAGTGAAGGAGGTGATGGATGGATACATCTATCGACACTTCTCGCTTGGCGATGTAGTGAAGTGCAAGATGCAGTATGTCTAAAATGCGTGAGGGGTCTTCATCACGAATTAGTCCATTGGGATACCCTACTTTGAACAGGGCCTCGAGGATGAAGAACGGGATCTGATTCTCGAGCAGGAGCAGGTCGCTCCTCAGCATGGGTAGATTCCACTTGGCGTCCCCCCACGGGGATCCGACGTTTCCTGTGGCTCGCTTGATGAAGAACTCGACCAGGAAGCAGCCGTCGAGAACGAGCATCTCCACGAACTGGTCCGGCTCGACGTTAATGGGTACGGAGTACTCTCTCCTTGCGCTTTGCTCGAGCGGCCACACGGCATTGACGAAAGCCTCCACGTTCATCTGAGGTTTTCGGTTGATCAAGTCCTGAAGATACTTCCATTTGCAGTCATCCATCACCCTGAGATTATCTTTGGATCGATGTAGGGGTCCTATGGATATGAGTGCGGGCTCGTAGGCGTCGTGGTTCCCTTGCCGGAGGCTGTCGGGGACCTTATAAATGGTGGGTCCTTGGAAAGCACTGCTCTCACCATCGCCCTTGGCCTTCTTCTTCTTCTCCAGCGTCTGCGCCATGCGTTTGCTAATTAGCTCTTCTGCTGGAACGGGCATATGTTCTTCTCCTGCTGCAAGCGGTTCGGACCCACAAAATCTTTGATTTCGTGCGAGCTTGATCTCGATCGAGTGGCTCCGGTTTACTAGCAGATCCTTGTTGCCCAGCAGAGGATCCGCTTCGATCTCTTCTGGCAGACTTTCTGCCATCGTCCTGGAAAGATTAGAATAGAAATGCCCATGTTAATAAGTCTCTCCTCTGTTCAACATTTAAAATCGGTGCGTGCGTGTTTTGTGACTCCCTCGGCGATTTTTTTCAAAAAAAAATATATCATTTCAATTTTGAAAACACAAACTTCTGTACCCTTAGTATAGGACAAATATTTTTAACGATACCAATATTGCTAATCTGTTCTAGATGGAATGACATATAAGTCTATGTTTTTTAAAAAAATGAATAACATATTAAAGAGATGGGATTTTTACCCGACAGACCCTATAAACTTTGCCAATTACCTTCACAACCTTTGAAACAAACTAATTCCCTCCTCGACCCCGTAAACCGGCCAAATCTTACCCCGTGAACCCTCCGATTAATCTGTTTGAAGTCTGTGAGGGTTCTTGAGGTAATTTACAAGGTCGACGGGGGTAATTACGTTGTGCAAAAGGTCGTAGAGGTAATTGGCAGCAAAGTTTATAGGGTCTATCGGATAAAAATCCCTAAAGAGATATAGCGGTGAATATATATAACGATATTTTTCGAAGACTAAAAAACGTCAAAAAAAATTAGAACGGTAACAGACTGCTGGCTGTCTCCAGGAAGCAGTTGGCGTTTGAGATCCTCACATGTTGCATCATTTCAGCAGGACAGCATGATCTATGTGATTAAGATAAAATAGCTAGAAATGATGGATTTAGGCGAAACTCGATATATATGTGGAGCAATAATTATAAGTTCAACCTGTGCAGCTTAATTTTTTGAAATCGATTTCATACAAAAATAGAGAGGACAGCAACATGACAGAAGAGGATATGCTCCGATATGTATTGCTTCATTGCAGTATTGAAGCAACTGCTTCAGGGGGTAGTAAAATATGTCAGACGGATTCCCTCCTATTTTATGAACTCAACCCACTTCTGTGTTTAAAAGGATCGTTGATCCTGGTTATAGAGAGAGAGAGAGAGAGAGAATCAAAGTAATTCTCGCTAAACTCTTTTCCATAACGTCTGGTCTGTCAAGTTTCAAGAAGAAAAGTTCTGAACATTGCAACTTTCTCTGGTTACTCGTATTTTTTAACTTCGCTGCGATTGGTTTGTTGGGTTAACCTCGGAGGAGAGTTCCATCTAATTTTGCAACACTTGCGAGCTGGAAAAACGTATTGCCGAGACCAACAAAGTAGAAAGGAAGCGACGGACAGACAGGGGAAATGGGGCAACATACCAAATGTGGGAGAGACGAGGAGAGATTTCGGTTCGCTTCTCTTGGACAATGGTCTGCCGGATCTGCTCGTCCTTAGTGCTAAGGATGGGAAGGATGAGATCTGCGCAGATGGGCGGGGGAAGACGAAGACTTGTGTAGTCTTCTCATGCTATCCGGTGGGCAGGGGGAATCAATGGCTGGGATTTGTTCTAAGAAGCTTCGTATAGATCTGAATCCATGTTTAATTCAGGGATTTTATCGCTTGTGCATCTGAGATATTGCAAAATTAGTTATGATCTTTCTTTTTTATGGAATATCAGTTGTACCCTTATTATCTTGCAAAATTCATAGGTCTGCCATTATGTTAAGGTAAAGCAGGGGCACAAATGATATTAAGAAAGGACATAATTGTAAAATTTGCAGGTAGAGCACAAATGATATTCTAAAAAAGGTTTCCAGTGTTTTTCTTCGGAGAGTTTTGGGAGCTGGTGGCTGAAGAGGTGTTGGCAATGGTGTTGGAGTTTGCGGAGGGATATTATGGCTTTGATCGTCTCATCCGATCATTCATTTTCTTACTTCCTAAGAAGGATGTGGCCACAAAGATTGATGACTTCCGACCAATCGCTTTATCCAATGCAATATACATGATTGTAGTAAAGGTTTTAGCCAACCGTCAGTGAGAAATTCTTGACAGGATCATCTCTCCAGCACAGAGTGCCTTTTTACCCGGTAGACAGCTCATGGACAGTGTAGTCTTGCCTTCCGAGATTATTACGGATTGGCGTAGACGAGAAACACAAAGGGAGTTTTGTGGAAGGTCGACTTCTCAAAGGTTTATGACATTGTGGATTGACGTTTTATTTTGGCATCTCTGTTTAGACGTGGCTTCCCTGATAGGTGGATCTCGTGGATGAAGAGGTGCATCGCGACTGCTTCTTGTGCTTTCCTATGAATGGTCGGCCGATGGGTGTCTATTTTCAGCCACAACGTGAGGTTCGTCAGGGTTTCCCCCTAGCCCCACTACCTTTTGTCCTTGCGACGGATGTACTATCCGTTATGTTTGACAAAGCGGTGACAAGAGGATTTTGCACGGGTTTCACTAAGGAGGAGTATTCAATCCTACTGCTTCAGTATGCGGATGACACAATCCTATTTGCAGAAGGAGGTGCGGAGAACTGTAGAGGCATGTCAGCGGTCCTTGATATTTTCGGTACCGTTTCGAGGTTGAGACTCGATAGAGACAAATCGGAGTTCGTCCCTTTCAGCTTGGATGATGCAAAGATTGAAGTTTGTGCTAGTTGGTTGTGTTCTCCTCGCAAAGATTTGCCACTGTGCTATCTTGGGGTGCCGCTTGTGAGCGGGAAGATGCATGTGGCAGATTGGCTACCAGTTGTTGAGAAGATGGAGCGAAAGTTGGCAGGATGAAAGTCCGTATGTCTGTTTAGAGGTGGCATGTTGGTTTTGTTGCGCTCAGTTCTGTCTGCAATCCCAATCTTTTTCTTGTCCTCCAGACTATAGCCAGTGGGTGTAAGGAACAAACTTGAAAGCATCATGAGACGCTTTTTCTGGTCGACGTCAGGACATTTGAGTGGGATACCTTTAGTGGATTGGAAAATAATTTCTTGTTCAAAAGACGATGGTGGTTTGTGGTACGTAGTTTGGAGGAGATAAACAAGGTCCTGATCAACAAGTGGATTACTCGGATTTGAGGTGACTGTAGCAGTTTAATTTGCAACTTAATAAGGAAGATCTATTATATCCGCTCATCGCAGCCTAAACACGGGATATTCGGGCACGCACCTTCGTATTTTTGGCGAGGGCTTTGTGGAGTGATGCAGGAGGTTTGTCCCTTTCTGAGACCCATTCTTGAGGATGGCATTGCTTTTAGGTTATGTACTAATAATTGGATAGATAATGGACCGTTGAGTGTCAAATTCTCGAGGTTGATAGCATTGATTGTGGACCCGAGTTGCTTTGTGGCAAATATATGGGATGGACATTTGTTATTCCCTAGATTTCACTTTGAGCTTTTAGACCCACTGCATGGAGGAGCTGATGATGATGCTAGCGTAGTTGGAAAATGTGGATGGGTCCACTGAGGGGTGAGACTGCTGGAGCTGGTATGATGGGGTTGTTCTCGGTTAGCAAGGCAAACAAGATTTCGAAGGGCCCGATGGTTTTTGACACAAGAAGATGTACAACAGATTGCAGAAGGGTCTGGAAATGGAAAGTTCCTACACGTGTGAAGGTCTTTCTATGGCTACTCAGGAGGGGTCGAATCTTGACCGGGGACCGACTTGCTCGATTTATTCAGTCAACTGATGCGACTTGTAGGTGATGTATGGAGGAGGTGGAAGATGCAGATCACCTTTTCTTTGGGTGTGGGAGCTCGTGGAAGGCGTGTGAGCTTTTTGGGAACAATACGATTTGTGTATATGGTGCAGTTAGGTTCTAGGAATCCATTGGAGCTCATTGGAATGGTACAAAGATGGATAGATCGAGTTGCCTGGCTATGATTTGGACGATTTGACTTGCCAGGAATGGTGCGATCTTTCATAAGAGCGATGCTACGGAGAAAATATCGTTGTACATGCTAGAGCGTTGATAGAGTGTTGGAACGTGTAATTTAACTATTGTAATATGTTTACATATGTGTATTATTTTGGTGATTAATGGTGAAATTTTTGGGTACACACCTAAACGGTGGGGGCCCTTTTTTCTTAAAAAAAGATATTCTAAAAAAGAGATAACATAACTGATATTGTAATATCTTAGAGGAGAACAAACGGGTAAAAACTTTTTAATTTATTGGTTTTAGAGGGTCCCTCTGTACTCTTCTCATGTTTACTATACACCAAAATCTAAATAATTCAAGAAGTCTCTCTATTATTGTAATCTTCTCTTGAATAATTTCATTTAACATCTAATTATGTTCAACGAACTAAATCTTCACAACATTAATAACACAACATTTATAATAATCTCACATGAGAAGCTACTATATTAATAATAAAAATATCATAATGAATTTAATTACTAACCTAGCTGATGGTATGTGAAGATCGACGCTCACTCTACATGTACAATACAGATGCATCCACTGGACCAGATACTCTATCCATGTGTGTCATCTATATTTAACAATTTGTTAGATTAATAAATAAATGGCAATAAAATTTTTTAAAAAGATATTTATTAAAAACCAAAAAATTATCTTATATATTTTCTATTGTACGCATGCTTCATTAATTTTTCTGTGGATAACTTAATTTATTATGACCAGGTTGCTTGCAGATTTTACATAACTTTGGTTTCATACACATTTCGTCCATTTCATTTCGAATTCTCACTTGCACATGTCGTCCAACTTTCCTCTTTCTGATAATCAGAGGTAACATGATGGTTTTAATTTTTCCATCACTAAATAAAATTATAAATTTGATTAAATAATTAATTGGAATATATTCATGCAGATATTAGGACTGGATTAGCTAAATTATTATGTAATTATTAAACGATCATAATGTTTAAAGACACACAATTTAATAAATATTCAAATGGCATTAAAAATTATATAACTAAAATGACAGATCTCATATATAATTAGAATTGAATATTTATCTGTATAAAATAAAAGTTACATGGAATGAAGAATATCTTCCAGGTAAATGAATAGATCCAAAAGGATAATAAATAGAAATCCGTCAAAAAATATTTCCTCTGTAGAGCAAAAACGTACAAAAAAAGGTTACAAAAAAATGAAAGTGATCGATTCGCTCTTACTTGACTAAGAGTAGCGCAATATCGATTATTTGAACCAATTTAAGATGAGGGGGAGGAAAAAATGAAGGAGAATGGAGAGGAGCAAGGTGAATGAACTGAGGGAGAATGGGAGTGTTTATATAGGGGGATTGGGAGAGCCGTTGGCAAAATCAACAACTCAGGTACCGATAAATGATATCTTTTTTAAATATTAAACCACCATACCCATTTAGTTAATTTTGATTATTTTAATAATTATTTTAAAAAAGCCTGCTATGCACGCCATTGCCTCTCTCCTTTGTCGCCTCCTTCTCCCACATCTTCAGCTATAAAGGGAAGATGAGGAGGAGAAAGGGGGATCCAACTAGGTCATGTGCCCTAGCTGCTTCAAGCTCCGAAGATCTTCTTGCATCTCGCCACTCTCGCTTGGGTTGCGAGTGCCATCGTCGACCTCCCTGGTTACCAGATCTATATTGTGACGCTCGATCGGGAGGATCATTTCAAGCCCAGGTTACCTTCTAGCTCTAGTTTTGTGCCCGTCGGCTTTGCTCATCTTGCGGTGGAGACTCGTGCACCTTACTGCCGCTCTCTAGGGGACCTCACATGCTGCACCTTCAACATGACAACCGCGTGCCCAGCTCAATGAACTCCTGTCCTTCGCTTCTCATCGGTTGTCATCTTGTAGGATCATCGTCTCTATTCCGTCAACATCACAACAACTAGGGTTTAAAAACCGGACCAGACCGACCGGTTGGACTGGTTGGATCGGGAACCGGCCCCGACCTGGTCGGTTCGACCGATTTTGTGTAATTAATTTCAAAGAAAAAAGAAAATAAAAAATAGAATCCGACCACGTTGTAAATTGTTATTTAGTCCAAAATTACAGAAAATAACAATCAAGATCGAGCGGCTTCCGAACGTGCAGCAGAGTCTGCTGCAGCCCATGGCACAGCAGACGATCCACTTCCTCGAGTGCAAATGTTTCGAGCATGAGCTATATCCATCATTATTAACAATAACTTATTATCTCTCTGGTGAAACCAACAATAACAAATAACTATCAATTATTCCCCTTTATTCCATGTAATCATATTCGCCCAAACGATCAGAAATGAATGATGCAATAGAGCTTAATCCATCCTTATGCACAGTCCCCTGACCTGATTACGAGAGATTTCCGGGTTTCTTGTAGGATTTTACTGCGTACACCGTCTGCACAACCGAGGCAACGGTCCCACCAAGCGTCAACACGAGCAGGATGAGAGCAACGATGACCGACACCCTTGCCCAAGGGTTGTGGAAGTAGTTGTTCATCAGCGCGGCTCTCCACCTGTGCTGATCGGAATCACAGTAACTGTTCACCTGTTTGAACAGCTCGACAAGGTACTGTTTCTCGTAGCTCAAGCTTGCTCCCTTGCAGATGTTGTTGAACAGATTCGCCACATCCTCGTCGGTGCCAAGCTTGCTCTCAATGATCCCATGCTTCACCAGCACCGCGACGTCTTCCGACGTGTCGATGATCTTGTCCATGAAGGTCGCGTAAGCAGTGAGGTACGTCTTCGACGAATCGATCCCTGGACAGCATTGCTCGAACGCGATGAGGTTGCGAAAGGAGGAGACGGTGCTCTGCTGCAGCGACAGGTAGGGTATCTCCAACTTACCACTCTCTTCGGAGAATGACACATTCAAGTAGCATTTCGCCCCCTCCCGCTTCTTGAATTTGACGCCTGCTTCCCTGAGATTCGTCGCCGACGGTATCATCCTGGGGGGATCGCCGCGCTCGAAAGGTTGCCGCCGCGGACGCTTGCACATGAGAACCAATGATAGGAGGAAGTAGAAGCCTCTGACGAAGTACTGGTACACGACCTTCCAGAATCGATTCCAAAAAAAACCGGGAGAGGATATTAACTCTGGTGTTTCTTCGCTTCTTGGCTCTGGAATGTCGAAGTCAATCAGCTGACAAAGGTAATGCAAGTGGAGGAGGTGATGGAATGGTTCATGTTCCTTCACTTCTCCACGTCCCTCTTCAGACCATTCTCGCTTGCTGTCGATGTAGTGAAGTGCAAGATCCAGTATGAATACAGTTTTTGAAGGGTCCTTTTTAGAAATTAGACCAGTAGGGTACAGTACTTTGAACAAGACCTCGAGGATGAAGAAGGGGATCTGATTCTCGAGCAGGAGCAGGTCGTTCCTCAGCATGGGTAGATTCCACTTGGCGTCTCCCCACGGTGATCCCATTTTTCCCAAGGTTCGCTTGATCAATAACTCGACCAGGAAGCAGCCGTCGAGGACGAGCATCTCCGCGAACTGGTACGGCTCGAGGTCAATGGGTACGGAGTACTCTCTCCTTGCGCTTTGCTCGAGCGGCCACACGGCATTGACGAAAGCCTCCACGTTCATCTGAGGTTTTCGGTTGATCAAGTCCTGAAGATACTTCCATTTGCAGTCATCCATCACCCTGAGGTTATCTTTGGATCGATGTAGGGGTCCTATGGATATGAGTGCGGGCTCGTAGGCGTCGTGGTTCCCTTGCCGGAGGCTGTCGGGGACCTTGTAAATGGAGGGTCCTTTGAAACCACTGCTCTCACCGTCGCCCTTGTCCTTCTTCTTCTTCTCCAGCGTCTGCGCCATGCGTTTGCTAATTAGCTCTTCTGCTGGAACGCGCACATGTTGGTCTGGTAGCCTTTCTGCCATCGTCCTGGAAAGATTAGAATAGAAATGCCAATGTTAACAAGTCTCTCCACTGTTCTACGTGTAAAATCGGTGCGTGCGTGTGTGACTCCAACAGCCATTTTTTTCAAAAAAATATTATCTTTGATTTTCACCACTATACTCCTCTAATATATCATTTCAATTTCATTGAAAACAGATACTTATATACCATTTATCTAGGAAAAATAATTTTAACAGTACCAATATTGCTCTAATCAACTTGTTCTAAATGGAATGACATATAAGTCTATCTTTTAAAAAAATTGAAATAACATACTAAAGAGATATTGTGATGAATATATGTAACGATATTTTTAGAAGACAAAATATGCCAAAAAAATAGAACGGTAACAGACTACTGGCTGTCCCCAGGGAGCAACTGGCGTTTGGGATCCTCAGATGTTACATCATTACAGCAGGACAGCATGATCTATGTGATTAAGATAAAATAGCTAGAAATGATGGATTTAGGCGAAACTCGATATATATGTGGAGCGATAAGTATAAGTTCAACCTGTGCAGCTTAATTTTTTGAAATCGATTTCATACAAAAATATAGAGGACGGCAACAAGACAGAAGATGGTATGCTACCCATATGCATTGTTTCATTGCAGTATTGAAGCAACTGCTTCAGGGGGTAGTAAAATATGCCAGACGGATTCCCTCCTGTTTTATGAACTCAACCCACTTCAGTGTTTAAAAGGATCGATTGATCCTGGTTATAGAGAGAGAGAGAGAGAGAGAGAGAGAGAGAGAGAGAGAATCAAAGTAATTCTCGCTAAACTCTTTTCCGTAACGTCTGGTCTGTCAAGTTTCAAGAAGAAAAGTTCTGAACATTGCAACTTTCTCTGGTTACTCGTATTTTTTAACTTCGCTGTGATTGGTTTGTTGGGTTAACCTCGGAGGAGAGTTCCATCTAATTTTGCAACACTTGCGAGCTGGAAAAGCGTATTGCCGAGACCAACAAAGTAGAAAAGAAGTGACGGAAGGAGAGAGGGGCAACATACCAAATGTGGGAGAGACGAGGCGAGATTTCTGTTCGCTTCTCTTGGACAATGGTCTGCCGGATCTGCTCGTCCTTAGTTCCAAGGATGGGAAGGATGAGATCTGCGCAGATGGGCAGGGGAAGACGAAGACTTGTGTAGTCTTCTCATGCCATCAAGTGGGCAGGGGAATCAATGGCTGGGATTATTCTAAGAAGCTTCGTTCCCGGTTTAATTCAGGGATTTTATCACTAGTGTTTCTCAGATATTGCAAAATCGGTTATGATCTTCCTTTTTTTTTGGAATATCAGTTGTGTCCCTGTTATCTTGCAAGATTCACAGGTCTGCCATTATGCTAAGGTAAAGCAGGGGCACAAATGATAATAAAAAAGGACAGAATTGTAAATTTTGCAGGTAGAGCACAACTGATATTTTAAGAAAGGTTTCCAGTGAGAGTTTTGGGAGCTGGTGGCTGAAGAGGTGTTGGCAATGGTGTTGGAGTTTGCGGAGGGAAATTATGGCTTTGATCGGCTCAACCGATCATTCATTTTCTTACTTCCTAAGAAGGATGTGGCCACAAAGATTGATGACTTCCGACCAATCGCTTTATCCAATGCAATATACATGATTGTAGTAAAGGTTTTAGCCAATCGTCAGCGAGAAATTCTTGAAAGGATCATCTCTCCAGCACAGAGTACCTTTTTACCCAGTAGACAGCTCATGGACAGTGTAGTCTTGCCTTCCGAGATTATTACGAATTGGCGTAGACGAGAAACACAAAGGGAGTTTTGTGGAAGGTCGACTTCTCAAAGGTTTATGACATAGTGGATTGGCGTTTTATTTTGGCATCTCTATTTAGACGTGGCTTCCCTGATAGGTGGATCTCGTGGATGAAGAGGTGCATCACGACAGCTTCTTGTGTTGTCCTATGAATGGTCGGCCGATGGGTGGCTACTTCAAACCACAACGTGAGGTTCGTCAGGGTTTCCCCCTAGCCCCATTACTTTTTGTCCTTGCGACGGATGTACTATCCGTTATGTTTGACAAAGCGGTGACAGGAGGATTTTGCACGGGTTTCACTAAGGAGGAGTATTCAATCCTACTGCTTCAGTATGCAGATGACACAATCCTATTTGCAGAAAGAGGTGCGAAGAACT
The DNA here is from genome assembly GCA_037367405.1 of Ottelia alismoides. NCBI lineage: Eukaryota > Viridiplantae > Streptophyta > Magnoliopsida > Alismatales > Hydrocharitaceae > Ottelia > Ottelia alismoides. The sequence goes on from JAZKJV010000111.1 coordinate 151,557, forward strand.
GTAGAGGCATGTCAGTGGTCCTTGACATTTTCGATACCGTTTCGAGGTTGAGACTCGATAGAGTCAAATCGGAGTTCGTCCCTTTCAGCTTCGATGATGCAAAGATTAAACTTTGTGCTAGTTGGTTGTGTTCACTTCGCAAAGATTTGCCACTGCGCTGTGTTGGGGCGCCGCTTGTGAGCGGGAAGATGCATGTGGCAGATTGGCTACCAGTTGTAGAGAAGATGGAGCGAAAGTTGGCAGGATGAAAGTCCGTATGTCTGTTTAGAGGTGGCATGTTGGTTTTGTTGCGCCCAGTTCTGTCTGCAATCCCAGTCTTTTTCTTGTCCTCCAGACTATTGCCAGTGGGTGTAAGGAACAACTTGAAAGCATCATGAGACGCTTTTTCTGGTCGACGTCATGACATTTGAGTGGAATACCTTTAGTGGATTGGAAAACAATTTCTTGTTCAAAGGATGATGGTGGTTTGGGGTACGTAGCTTGGAGGAGATGAACAAGGTCCTGATCAGCAAGTGGATTACTCGGATTTGGGGCGACTGTAGCAGTTTAGTTTGCAACTTAATAAGGAAGATCTACTGTATCCGCTCATCGCTGCTAAACACGGGATATTTGGGCACGCACCTTTGTATTTTTGGCGTGGAGTTTATGGAGTGATGCAGGAGGTTCGTCCCTTTCTGAGACCCATCCTTGAGGACGGTATTGGTTTTAGGTTCTGTACAAATAATTGGATAGATAATGGGCCGCTGATCGTCAAACTCCCGAGGTTGATAGCATTGGTTGTGGACCCGAGTTGCTTTGTGGCGAATATATGGGATGGACATTCCTTATTCCCTAGATTTCACTTTGAGCTTTTAGACCAACACATGAAGGAGTTGATGATGATGCTAGCGTAGTTGGATAATGTGGATGGGTCCACTGAGGGGCGAGACTGCTGGAGCTGGCATGATGGGGTATTCTCGGTTATCAAGGCATACAAGATTTCGAAGGGCCCGGTGGTTTTTGACCCAGGAAGATGTGCAACAGATTGCAGAAGGATCTGGAAATGGAAAGTTCCTACACGTGTGAAGGTCTTTCTATGGCTACTCAGGAGGGGTCGAATCTTGACCGGGGACCGACTTGCTCGATTTATTCAGTCAACTGATGCGACTTGTATGTGATGTATGGAGGAGGTGGAAGATGCATATCACCTTTTCTTTGGGTGTGGGAGCTCGCGGAAGGCGTGGGAGCTTTTTGGGAACAGTGCAATTTGTGTAGATGGTGTAGTTAGGTTCTAAGAATCCATTGGAGCAGATTGGAATGGTACAAAGATGGATAGATCGAGTTGCCTGGCTATGATTTGGGCGATTTGGCTTGCCAGGAATGGTGCGATCTTTCATCAGAGCGATGCTACGGAGAAAATATCTTTGTACATGCTAGAGCGTTGATAGAGTGTTGGAACGTGTAATTTAACTATTGTAATATGTTTACATATGTGTATTATTTTGGTGATAAATGGTGAAATTTTTGGGTACACACCTAAACGGTGGGGGCCCTTTTTCTTTAAAAAAAAAAGATATTCTAAAAAAGAGATAACATAACTGATATTGTAATATCTTAGAGGAGAACAAACTGGTAAAAACTTTTTAATTTATTGGTTTTAGATATTATTAAAGACCAACCACATAACGATCATACCAATGGCCATTTATTAAGTCAAGGGTAAATTTCAAAAAAGAACCTTCCCCAAAATGGTTATCCAATGCAATCATACAACTATACTTATGACTTATGTGAGCATATAAGATATTATTTTTACTTGGTTTAGTTTTCTATTTTGCCTTCCTTATATCCTACCTTCGTATAATAACATAAAAGAAACTAGAAATTAAACAACTAAAAAGATACACCCCTTGTTTATAGGCGTAACTGACCTAGTTATGTACTTACCTATTTTGGGTCTACTGTATATGATAATATCAAATTCTACAAAAATATGTACAAGTACGTTGTAGTATATGTAATTATTGTAAACTATAATATAGGCCTATGGTTATGAAGAACACAAAAAGAAAAATTTAAAACTACGTCAAATATACCTATAAATAAGAACCTAACTTTTTATATTTCATTCTAATCTAAATTAGCAAAAATTACATTCATGAAAATAGCATATCTCAAATTTTGAAATAAATTTCATGTTTTGACTTTATTTTCCTTGAGGTCTCGTTCTATTCTTTTGAATTTTGCAATGTGTGATATTTTTGGACCAATGAGAGAGTGCCATGTCTTCATCTCCTTCCTCGAGCTGCTTGATCCAATGGGAGAGTACCCAACTTCAATCTCAATCCTCTCCCTTGATTAAATCCATAGAATCTTGACCAACCTTCGGTCGACAACCCTATCATCCCTCTCCCTCGTGCAACTCCCTAGACCACCAACGATGTAGCCCATACCACCAACGATGTAGCCACCCAAAACCATTGTCAGACCCCATATTCTCTGGCAAACCCTAACTCCAATCTAGTCCGAAGAGCTTCCTTCAAGTGACAAAAGTAGAGGAAATGACTTGGAATAGCCACGAGGCACGGACGAACGAGAGCAAGGTCATAATCTCTTCATAGAGCTTAACAACCCAATCCACCTTTCAGTAGAGCTTTCTCTTTATCGATCGATGATGAACCTCTCATTAGTAGTGCCAAAAAGTTCAAATTACAAAAAAAAAATCTATTTATTTTGCAGCATTTTTTGCATATTCGATATAAGTTACATCGCATCAACAAGATATGCACGTTGATGCCTCCCTCCTCTAGCTATAAATGTCGCACAATGTTTCCATTCTCCTCCTCAACACAAACCCGTTGCCTCCTCCTCCCACATCTTCAGCTATGAAGGGAAGAGGAGGATAAAAAATGGGGATCCAACTGGGCTGCGAGCCCTAACCACCACCAAGAGGATCCATAAGACGGGCTTCTCCCCCTTTCTGAACCGAACACCGCCACTGCTCCTCCGCCATGCTGCTCCATTGTTGAGGAGACCACCTCGCCACTGTCAACAGCTTGTAGCCACCGTCGCCCATCTTTTTGCTTCTTCTCCGAGCTCCGAAGCTCTTCTTGTGTCTTGCCACTCTCGCTTGGGTCACGAGAGCCATCGACGACCTCCTTAGTCCTCTGCTCTCTCACTATAGCACTACCTCTCCACTAGACTATGGGCTACTAAGGAATTCACAATTCATCGCATCAACTCATTTAAATTGTGTGATATCTCACATTTTTGCATTCCTTTTTACAAAATAAGCAATAGCCACCTTTGCTACAATGGAGCGGCTTACATGCACATTTCAGTCAGATTCTTTAGAAGGAGTCTTCATTTTAATTGATGGAGCCTTTTTTGCAAGAGGGTGAAGGAGTTGCCCTTTAAAATCCATCTAATCTACCTTGAGTTTTTAACAAAAACTTTCTTTGATTAAATTTGAGTAATAACATTGAACACATAGTAAACAGGAAAATACATTTCTACTAAAAGATACTCTTTCTACATATGTCGTAATCTTGATAAGTATTAACAAAGTTTGTCCATCAGGATAATATTCTAAGTTGTAATCATCAAACATATGCCATATTGTCTCTCTAACCGTCTCTCTCTTTATGTACTAAGAGTTATGTTTCTTTTTTAGGTCTTCCTGAACTTTTTTTATCCAAGGAAAACACAGGCTTTTATTAAAGTAGATCATTATTATCTATGGAAATGTATATTCAATCAAAAAATAATATGATCATAATTAGTAGCGAATATTCAAAATTTTCTCCATTGGGACAGTTAGATACATTTTGGAGGTATCCATAAACGAATTGAAGGGAAGTAAGTTTGTTGCATTGTAATTTACCTACCTCAACATGTTAAGTATATTTGAAGGTTCTTATATATCATTTGAAGGAACATTATTGCGGAAAAGAAATATCTTGTTATTTTATATCCAATGCTTGATATTATAAATTCACCAAGTAAAACTGAAGGCATCAAATACATATATAAAGCATACAGGAAGAAGGAATCCACTTTACAAATATATGAGAGGACAATGATGCTCTCTGAGTAAACAGGAGGGCATGGGTGTGTGTAGTTTGGATGTTATGAGTAGGGCATTGCTTGTGAAGTGGATCACACGAATTTGGGGTGTTGGCTCTGACCTAGTCTGTCTTGTTCTGAGGAGGATTTATGGGATCTCCATGGGCCTTCAATGGCTGCCACAACGGGGACACAAGCCTTCAAACTTCTGGAGAGGGATTTGCTCAGTCCTACCACAGGTCTCTAGCTACTTGACACATGTGGTGGGTGATGGTCGCTTTTTCTGCTTTTGACAAGATGACTGATCTGGACATGGAGACCTTGCGTCTCGGTATCCACATCTTTTTGCATTGATAGCAGACGGCAACTTCCTAGTGGTGGAGGCTCGGTCTCCAAATTTTCGTTTTGAGCTCTCCGACCAGTGGGTGGTAGAGCTCATGGATCTCACCGAGCTCATGCATCGTGGAGCTGACAGGGGGAAGGGGCCATTAACGTTGGTGTGATGGTCTCTTTTCAGTGAGGAAGGCATACAAGAAGCTATATACTCTACTTGTTTTCAACCAGAGCATCGTCATGACTTCACTAGGGTTTATCTGGGGGCTGAGGATCCTTAAGAGTCGTGATATTTCTTTGGTTGTTTGGGCGGGATCAGTTGATGACAGTGGCTAGGCTTGCCAGCACTTTAGAGGGGAGGATGGCATCTGTACAAGATGTGAGATGGAACTTGAAAGTTTGGATCACCTTTTCTTCTCATGTCCAAAATCAGCACAGATTTAGGTTGAGGCTAGGATCCCAAATGTTGTTGTTGAGGATGATGGGCAGTTCTGGGCATCGTTTGGACCTTCTGATAATGTGGAGATGGGAGACATGAATTATCATTTGGGCTTTGTGGCTTGCCAGAAATGGTGTTGTGTTTAGAAGGGAGATACTTTATGTTGAAAATATTTTGATTCATGCTATAATCCTTTGGGATTCTTGGCTCTTGTAACTTTATTCTAAACTTGTGAATATATATAGTTATTTGGGAGTACATCTTTACAACGTGACACCTTTTTTTCCTCAAAAAAAAATAAAATTTGATTTTTACACCCATAATCACGCATAGTTTCGATATTACGTACATAACCCCCTATAATCACACATTACACCCCGAACCCTGCATAGTGATCTACTCTTCAATAATCATACACCCACAACCTTGCTCACGTAAAAGCATATGGGATTATGGGTGTAAAAATCCCTAAGTGGTATGCATCATTCATGAATCTAGGTGTAATTCGTGATTATCGAAGGTTATGTACATAATATTGAACATATAGAGGATTATGGGTGTAAAAATCATTAGTAAAATTTTTGACAATGCATCCTCACTTATAGCACGATGTACATTTTGTATATCTCAACATTTCTGTCCAAAATCATTTTTGACAATCATGAGTTCACATCAAAGTGCTAAAGAGACGAAGAAGAAACATCTATTCCCAAGAAATTTTATGGTGAACAATAAATGTTACATGAAAATCACATTACTAAAATGATAAGACATAAAGATATATTATTGTACATTTATAGTTGAGTTCATACGGGCATTATAAAAAAAAATAAAGAATACTGATGTCTAAACTTACACAAGAGGATGGCGTAAATTTAGTTGAAATGTCAAAATTGTAAATGTATATTCAATCAAAATTTAGTTGAAGTTTCTTAAAGTCAAAATATTTCAATTAATTGGAAAATGGCATAAGGGATGCAAACGGACGGATACAGATACAGATACATGTATTATCGTATCCTTATCCATTTTTTTAATATGGATGCGGATGCGGATATTGATAGATATTAAAACTATATTACCATATCTTTAAAAAAATAGATACGGATGTAAAACAGATACTGATCGCATAAGAGTAATGTTAAAATACTCTATAATCGACTTAAATATATACAAATTGGATGGAAAACACATGGTATAAATTTACTAAATGTGTTTATATCATAAAAACTATACAAAGATGGTAAAAGAAGATATAGAATTATGTTACATAGGGTTAAAATAAATCTATGACTGTATTTATATACGAAAATAGATATACGGATACAGATACAGATGTTTGTGGTTATCACAACGATATCTATATCAGTATCCATTTTAAAACAGATACGGATACAAATGTCAAAACATGTATAAAACGGATACAGTGACGGATCAAATACGGATATATCCCTAACCGGTTGCTTCCCTACATACGATGAAAAGAAACGATGATAGCATCGCTATGTATTAAAATATATTAGAATATAAACAAATCATAACAACAATATTGTGCTATTTTTGCAACCATAGCACCGTGATCAGGAAGATGCCCTTAACATGAAGTTTTTTTTTAGGAAACCCTTAACATGAAGTTGTTGGTTTATCTCTGCACCGTGAACAATAAGATGCCCTTAACATATAGTATATGAAGATTATTTTATGGGATTTATCTCAGGAATCTTGTAAATTTTGTAAAGTATCTTCTCGACTTTTGAAACAACACGATTCCTCCCTCGATCTTGTAAACATGTTAATTATTACCCCGTGAGCCCGGCGGTTAATCTGCTTGAAATTCGTGAGAGTTCTTCGGGTAATTCACGAGATCGATGGGATAAATACGTTGTGCAAAAGATTGTGAAGGTAATTTAACAAGTTTCTAAGGTTGGTTGGAAAAAAATCCCTTATTTTAAAGTCACTTTATGCAAGTGCAACTTTCACAAGTTTAAAGTCTAGAATAGCACGTCGTTGCTTTCCTTTTCTTTTCTTTTGTAGAAATTGCAAGTTCGCCGTTCTATAAATTTTCAGTTTAATTCCATTCTCTTAGGGTTATTATTGAAATTAGTATATTATTTATATAGAGGGAATACATCGAAATAGTAGACAAGCGGGCAACAAGCTGCACCGATAATCTTTTTCTAATTGCAAAACCAACCCTTCTGAACATTACATCCATGAATGCAGGAACCAACACATTGCTACTCATGATTTTTTGGATGCACTGAGAATCAACATGCCTTCATCCCTTTTCCATTTGATACTTTTGATTTCTTAGCACCAGAAGCTCTTGAGCTTTTGAAGAGGATCCAAAAAATCATGAGTAGTAGGTTTATTTAAATTGCCCGTCAGTTTCTAAAGTCTGACACCGCCTTCTCTTTTTTATCAAATAAAAATACCTCCAAAAATATGTGTTGCTTGTTAGGTCCTTATGGATCGATATCCGACCTGCCCTTTACATATTTGTTTTTGTTTCATGGCAATTTGAGTTTATAAATTATATTTGCTTGGATCATCTTTATGTGCTTTAGTAACGACAAATACATCACTTTAAAGCACAAGAAATCACTCCAACAGGTGTCACCTCCTCCCTTGACATCAAAGGTTAGGGGTTGTTTTGATGATAACTCAGTTTTGAGTTTTTTTAGATTCTAAAACTATTGCAATTTACCAAGTTTTGATTTTTTTTGCAAGTTTTCCTTTTTATATTATTTTATTACCTAAAAAAAATTGCATCTTTTACTTGTTAAGATTTCACTTTTATCATTCAACATTTAGGTCATGTTTGGTTGGAGAATAGACCCTGGAATAAGGGGTCAATTCTCCCTCCGACACAGTTCCCAGTGGTACGACTATTCCCTATTATTCCATCTTATTTCACTCTTATTCTTATCTTTATCCCACCTTACCTACCTTTATTTCACCTTATTCTCCTTATTCCCATCCTCCAGTCGAACAAAGAATAGACCCTTATTTTTCTTATTCGTCATCCTTATTCCTGCTTATTACCGAATCGAACGCACCCTTAGGGATCTATTGACAAATTTTGAACGTTTCTTTTTTTTGTGGTAACTTGCTTGAAAGAAAAACAACTAGAAAACTATAACGTTAGTTTATACATAATTACAAAATTACATTATGTCCCATAATTTTTTAAATTCACATTTAACCCGTCAAACTTTACAGAAAATACAAACATGCCCCCACAAAACTTTGAAAAATCATCTAAAATAGAAAAAAAACAGGAAAATTGCACGAAAGAGTCATGTAGAGTCGTAAAAACATCTAAAATCTAGCAACATAGGTTGCACCACATTCGATGTCTTGGATGCAAAAACAAAATTAGATGTTTGATAGAGTCCGATAAAGTCAAAATATCATAGAAAATATAATAAAAATATGTAGAGAATGTTTAAGAGACGACCAAAAACCTTCGACCCTTCTTTCTGCTCTTGTGAGTCAATTCTCTATTTGTCTTGTTTTTCTGTTCACTTAGTTTAGCTTGTAGATGGAATGTATTTACCTGAACACATTTAGTTTTCGTGCATGCAAACAATGACACATAAAATACACTTCTTAGCGTCAAGAAAATCTGCTATTGCACCAAACTGATGTTAGTTCTTATTTTTCCTACTCTCTTATTCCTCTTGTTGATTATAAGATAACATGCACACATATGTTGCAAGTCGCTCATTTACCCATTTGTTTTAATTTACAGGATTGCATATTAATCTAGCTACTCAGAATGTAAACCTTCAAGGACTTCTACTCCAAAGTTTACTTTTGTTGCATTAAAGTTGAATTGTTATTTTAATGTATTTGGTATAAGATTGCTATAACTTTGAATGCTAAGAACCTGCAAAATCAAGAACTATTGAAGAACCATTATTGATCGACCAGACTTGTCAGTCTGATTGATCAGCCCTGATCGACCATGTCAGTTTTCTGACCGATCATGTCTTCACTTTCTTATCGATCAACCAACGATATCGATGAAATATGTTGAATTTGATAGGGTTTTATTGAGATGTGAATTAATGTTGTATCATTGTAACCTAAAAATCAACTTAACGTATCAAATAAATTTTATTTTATTTTTTTAATCCATCATAGATTCTAAGGTTGAACTCAACGAGGCAATGTAAAAGATTCATGATAGATGAATTATTAAATCTAATGAGTCAGCTTTATAAATGAATAAAGATATAGATCAAGTAGTTGATTTTAAGGAGCTTGTATGGATTTTATCTATCGTAATTTTTATGATGTTTCTATTTTCAAAATTTTTATTTGATTTTAACTTTATATTTTATTAGTTTTTAAATAAAGATGGAGAAATTTTGAAAAAGTGATACTATAAAGTGTGCGGTATAATATGTACTCTAATATCTTTATTAGTGTTTTTAGTTAGGGTTAAATAGGGTTGCCTCCTAGGGCGAGCTAACTTGGCTCCCCGTCCTATTTTTCCTATTTTTTATTTTTTTGAAATTGCTTCTGTAAATTTTTCATCAATATATCCCTATATTATGTCATTCAAATTTCGTGTGAAATAGAGATTCTCATGGCCTCCATCCAGACGGGGTCGATTTTAGCAATGTGTTACCGTTGAAAAGGACTGTCTGGATGAAGGTCGTAGGAGACTCTGTTTCACATGAAATTTGAATGACATAATATAGGGATATAACGATGAAATTCCACATAATAAATTTAAAAAAATAAAAAAAATAAAAATGAGACGGAGGAGCCAAGTTAGCTCCTCCTAGGGGGCAGCCCCATTTAACTCTTTTAGTTATTTGATGTGTATTTGATTTTTAATTTTTCAAAAAAAGAAGGAAATATATTTTTGATAATATGTGGAAATAGTAGATAATATATGATACTATGCAGGTAGATGATACAATATATGCAAACGAAGTCTACGAGTGAAATGTGTGAAGAGAGAATGTGTAACAAACTCACAAGTTCAAGAATTATCAGAAAAAGAACGAACTTGAGAAAATCAAATCAAATCCAAAGCGGCAACAAAATCTCATTAAATTAGATCTGAACGACGCTAAGGTTGATAGGTTACTATCCTAGAAAAATCATCGATAAAATATGCTATATGATGGTCCAAATTGGTGTTCTAGTACATGGCTAGATATGTAATGAAAAGAAATACACTGTTCTGCAGTTAGGTCCCCGTGCGGTAGGGATGTCAACGGGTCGGGTTTGGGGCGGGTATTACTATTCCTAAACCATACGCATTTATAATATCATTACCCATATCCGTCTATTTATTAAACAGACAATTTTTAGCGGGTACCCATATACTCGTCGGATACCCGTGTATCCAATGGGTACCCATATCTTCAACATGGTAAATTTTAAGTTGTTTACAAATGTATACAAGATTTTCACAGGTAGACGAAATAGAGTTAGATCATGTAGTATGGTATTTCATAAAATTGTGCAATATATAGATAATATTAAATGGTTATATATGTTAAGTATTTTAGTCTTTTGTGTTGATAGTTTTATTTATTAAAGATACAAGAAGTTGGTTGAATATAAATAAATAGAAGGACAGGAGAAAATTGAGTTGGATATTTATACATGTAGATCGATACATATTAGATATGAAATTGATTTGGGTCTAGTTTGATTAAAATGCAATACATACATCTATCTTTTTATATATTTTTTATTCGGGTTTGGGGCGGGTTCGGGTTCGGATATCCGCAAGGCAATCCCAAACCCATACCCATACCCGCATGGGTAGTCAATTCAAAACCCAAACCCGTCTAAAAGTAAATGGAGAAGGTTTCGGGTCCTTAAATGGGGCGGGTTTGGGTCGGATACCTAACCCAAATTGACATCCCTACCGTGCGGGAATCAAAATGTAAAATAAAAAGGGTTTTTATCAGTTGTGCCCCTCTGAGATATTGCAATTTCAGTTATGCCCCTCCCTTTTTTGAAATATCAGTTGTGTCCCTACCTTTTTACAAAATTCACAGTTCCGCCCTTTTGTAATATCACTTATGCCCCTACTTTACCTTAATAGAAGGGTAGAGCTGTGAATTTTGCAAGAAGGTAGGGGCACAACTGATATTTCAAAAAAGGAAGGGACGTAACTGAAATTGCAATATCTCAGAGGGGCACAACTGATAAAAACCCAAACAAAAACGTTATTATACTGTTTTTAATGTATGGAATTTCTGGGCTCTTCCACAAACTCTTCATTGATCACGTGGTTCTTTTATCTTTGTATCTGCACGTGAAACTGCTGTAGATGAACTGTTCTGCGATATTTAAACTCATCAGGGAAAATTATACAAATATCACCCGATTGGGCTGAACGGCTAGGATTAGATCCCATAAAACTGATCTAATCCCTTGATCTGAGCTACGTGGCTCGGATCTGTAGCTTCTGGGACTAAGTTCTGTTCTTTCTCTCTTCAGTACGATAAATAGTAAGGCACAGAGAGAGAGAGAGAGAGAGAGAGAGAGAGAGAGAGAGAGAGAGCGAGAATATAAATTATATTCAATAACGTAAACCTCAAACAATAGGAAATCTTGTTGGGATACTATATCACTGAAATCTTAATCGAAGACTTTCCTTGAAGATTTCATCTTATTGATGCATAGAATTTGACAATCTGCACCAAATTGCGATGGTAGACAATCGAGGTCGACTTACTTTAACGAAAATCACATGTACCTTAGGGACTATAGTAGCTGAATAAAAATATCTGATGGAAAGCACAAGGCAAGAATATGAATCGCTTAAGGTCTCAAAATGAGAAGATAGATTTAGTGCGGAAGAAATAAGTAAATATTGTAGTTAGGGAGACATCTATCATACTCTCAAAATATGGATCAAGATTGCAGAAATCGGTAGCCAGTACTCAGTCGGTGGGGTCACTGACTAAGAATTAATCGACAGTCGGATGACTAATCAGATTTAGTCGTCCATTACTCGGTTTTAGATTTTTTTAATTATTTTAAATATATAAATAATTTTTTATACATATATTCTTATACATACATTTTCTATACAATCATAATGAAAGAAAAGAAGTAATTGACTTAAAAAAACATTAAGCATATTAGAATAAGTTTGCTTTAAAAAAATTAAAAAAATTATGTAAAAGTCGACCAAGTAGTTGGTCGGCTCAATTAGTCGGGCTAGCCGACTAATACCCGACTAAGCCTAGTCGAGTCGGCTACCCCCCGACTCGATAAGTCATCCTAGTCGGCCGACTTTTACAACAGTGGATGGGATTTTGAAACGATCAACTAAAATTCAAAACACATGGATTTCTTAATTAGTTAGACAATTTAATTTATCCAACAAAATCCTCGAATCAATCTGTAGCAAAGTATTTGAGAACTGAGAGCTGAATTGACTCTCTGAAGCTCGAAGTTGAGTCAGAGCGAGAGTGCGTGTGAATATGGCACCTTCAATATCCTTTGGCTTTTTTGTTAAAAGATCTTAAGTAAGGACTCATATATAAGGCTACCAAAATTTCAGAAGTAAGCAATATGGTACTAATTCCTTCACACTCGTCATTGCTTCAAATCTTAGATTGAGCATCCCAATTGGTACTCTAATCCCTTACGATGCTTAACTACTCCAGAAGGGCGTAGTCAATAAGGCCATGGTTGTTCGACTTGAGTCTAGGGATGAAAATAGATTGGATGCGGATAGATTATGGCTATTTCCATATTCATATTCATTTCATCTTATCGAATACGGATATGGATACAGATATGAATCAGATAAGAGTTTAGGAAGCTATATCCTAAAATAATTAGATACAAATTCCGATCGAATAATCATCAAATATAAGGATATGTATCGAATAATTCGTGTAACACAAATATGGATTGACCTATGATCGAATATGAATACGATAGAATAAGTATAAATTAGAAATGTAGATCAATTTTTTATTCAGTGCAAAGTGATTTTTTTAGAAAATCACGTTACTATGTGTGTGTATGTATATGACGATAAAAATGTTTATCCAATCAAAATTATTATCGCAAAGGGGTTGCAATGCAAATGTAGTTGTAGATAAGCGGAAACATACATAACTCTTGCCATATAATGATTTCTATGAAATCGTCAAGGCAAAGCGACATAGTGGTTGTCAGATGTCGCGCGGATTCATGGATTAGGGGAAAAATATGTTTACCTTAGTTTTTCACTACACACATACATATATATGCACCTATATACACATACATCCATCCATACATACATACTTATATTCATGAAATCCGTAAAGGTTTTCATTCATTCTTCTACAATATAATCTTCTTGATTGGTTGTCACTTTTTATTCAATTCACTTGACAATGAATAAATGAAAGTAAGGAATGGAGGCATAAAATAATAGGGGACATATTGTAGCAGCAGAGGAGATGGAAAATAACAAGCGAATCGAAAAATAGCAACGAAAATGAAAATGACATTCCTTCTTAAAGTATGCTAGTATTTCATTTCTACTTTTTACTCTTTATATTTACACAACGAATCATAAAAACTTTGTCAATTAACTTCGCATCCCTGTAAACTGTAATTTCCATCTCAATCCGACAAACTTGATTTAACTCTTACACTGCATAGTGTGTGGTTAACTCCCTTCCGATTTGACTATTTAAATGGACCAAATTCTGTTATCAGTGTCTACATTTTAATCTAATTTACAAATGTGTACCTTCCAAGTTACGGTCCCCTCATCCCCCTTACGTAATCAATTAATGTTGGACTTATTTAGAATTATGAAAACTTCGAAGGATTCGAGTGCAAAGGTTTCGAGCATATGAGATATCCACTCAATCTCATTCTTGCATACGTACAAGGCTAGGGTTTGCAGTAAAGGTGTTGTAATCTTCTTTAATTTTTTTTTAATTTAGATTTTAAAATCCAATCTTATAGATTGTATTTTAGATTAATGCTTTACATATCCTTCAAATTTTGCTTAATTCAAAAACTATTTGCTATTTTATCTTAATGGTCAAACATTCGGTCAAGATCTAAGCAACTTAAACTCCATTTACAAAAGACCTGAATTTTTAACTTTTAAGATAAAATAGCAAATAATCTCAGAATTAAACCAAATTTATAGGATATATAGAGCAATAATTTCAGATTCAATCTATAAAATTGGGTTTTGAAATTTAAATCACAAAAAAATTAAAGGGAATTACAACACCTCGCCTGCTATAGAGCTTAATCCCTCTTTGCGCGCAACCCTGACCTGATAAGGAGGAATTTAGGGTTTCTTAAAGGGAAGAGGATCCTCTGCTGTAGAGGGTATTGCAGCATAGGTGTTGTAAACCCGAATAAATTTTTTTTGTTATTTATATTCTAAAATCTGACTTTATAGATTGAATCTTAGGTTAATGTTCTATATATCCTTAAAATTTAGCTTAAATCCGACATTGTTTGCTATTTTATCTTAATGGTCAAACAATAGGTCAAGATCTAAGCAACTTGAACTTCATTTAAAAACATTCTGAATCTTGAACTATTAAGATAAAATAGCAAATATTGTCGGATTTAAGCGAAATTTGGAGGATATATAGAGCATTAACCTAAGATTCAATCTATAAGGTTGGATTTTAGAATCTAAATCACAAAAATAATTTATCCGGGTTTACAGCACCTCTGCTGCAATACCCTCTATAGCTTCTTATAGGCTTTCACGGTGTATACCGTCTGCACAACCGAAGCAACGGTTCCACCGAGCGTCAACACGAGCAGGATGAGAGCAACGATGACCGACACCGCTGCCCAAGGATTGTGGAAGTAGATGTTCACCAGCGCCGCTCTCCACCTGTGTTGATCGGAATCACAGTATCTGTTCACCTGTCTGAACAGCTCAACAAGGTACTGATTCTTGTAGCTCAAGCTTGCTCCCTTGCAGATGTTGTTGAACAGCTTCGCCACATCCTCGTCGGTACCAAGCTTGCTCTCAATGATCCCATGCTTCACCAGAATCGCGACGTCTTCCGACGTGTCGATGATCTTGTCCATGAAGGTGGCGTAAGCAGTGAAGTAAGTCTTGGACGACTCGATCCCCGGACAGCATTGCTCGAACGCGATGAGGTTGCGGAAGGAGGAGACGGTGCTCTGCTGCAGCGACAGGTAGGGTATCTCCAACCTGCCACTCTCTTCGGAGAATGACACATTCAAGTAGCATTTCGCCCCCTCCCGCTTCTTGAATTTGACGCCGGCTTCCCTGAGATTCGTCGCCGACGGTATCGTCCTGGGGGGATCGCCGCGCTCGAAAGGTTGCCGCCGTGGACGCTTGCACATGAGAATCAAGGATAGGAGGAAGTAGAAGCCACTGACGTAGTACTTGTACACGATCTTCCAGAATCGATTCCAACAATTACCGGGAGCGGGTTCTTGATTTTTAAGGTCTTTGAAATCGATCAGCTGACAAAGGTAATTCAAGTGGAGGAGGTGATGGAATGATTCAAGTTTCTTCACTTCTTCGCGTCCCTCTGCAGGCTCTTCTCGCTTGCTGTCGACGTAGTGAAGTGCAAGATCCAGTATGGATAAAGTTGTGTTGGGTTCCGTATTAGGAATCAGACCAGTAGGGTATCGTACGGCGAACAGGGCCTCGAGGATGAAGAACGGGATCTGATTCTCGAGCAGGAGCAGGTCGCTCCTGAGCATGGGTAGATTCCACTTGGCGTCCCCCCACGGGGCTCCTACGTTTCCCATGGCTCGCTTGATCAAGAACTCGACCAGGAAGCAGCCGTCGAGGACGAGCATCTCCACGAACTGGCTCGCCTCGAGGTCGACGTTCACGGAGTACTCTCTCCTTGCGCTTTGCTGGCGCGTCCACACAGCATCCACGAATGCCTTCAAGTCCATCTTAGGTTCTCGGTTGATCAAGTCGCGGAGGTACTTCCATTTGAGGCGATCCATCTGCCTGAGATTAGCTTTGGATCGATGCAGGGGTCCTATTGATATGAGCGCGGGCTCGTATGCATCGTGGTTCCCTTGCCGGAGGCTGTCGGGTACCCTGTGAATGGTGGGTCTTTTTATACCACTGCTCTCGCCGTCGTCGTCGGCCGTCCTCTCCATCGTCTCTGCCATGTGGATGCAGAGTTCTTGTGCTGAGACGTACACATGTTGGTCTGGTAGCTTTTCAGCCATCGTCCTGGAAAGATTAGAGCAGAATTGCCAATGTTAATTGTTCTCTCCGCTTTTGAACATTTGAAATGGATGGTATATACGTTGGATGAAATATCGTGTGAGTATATATATTTATTGAAAGATCTGTAAATGCAATTTAACAAAATATGTCAAGAAAAATAGATGGGTCTTCCCTCTTTCGGATTCTCTGCTATTACATCATTACAGCAGGACAGCATGATCTATGTAGTTAAGATAAAATAGTTAGGAACGATGGATCTAGAACAATAATTAGAGTTTAGTCTGTGCGGTTGAAATTTTGAAATTGATTTCACAAAAAAATAGGGAGGACGGCAACAAGACAGCAGAGGATAATCCCCATATGTTTTGTTTCATTGCAGTATTGAAGCAACTGCTTCAAGGGGTAGTAAAATATGTCAGACGGATTCCCTCCTATTTTATGAACTCAACCCACTTCAGTGTTTAAAAGGATTGTTGATCGTTGTTATAGAGAAAGAATCAAAGTAATTCTCTCTAAATTCTTTTCCAGAATGTCTGGTCTGTCAAGTTTCAAGAAGAAAAGTTCTGAACTATACACATTCCATGATAACTTTCTCTGGTTACTGGTAGTTTTTAACTTCACTGCAATTAGTTTGTTGGGTTAACCTCGGAGTAGAGTTCCATCTAATTTTGCAACACTTGCGAGCTGTAGAAACTTATTGCCGAGACCAACAAAATAGAAAGGAAGGGACGGACGGAGAGAGGAGAAATGGGGCAACATACCAAATGTGGGAGAGACGAGGCGAGATTTCTGTTCGCTTCTCTTGGACAACGGTCTGCCGGATCTGGTCGTCCTTAGTTCTAAGGATGGGAAGGATGAGATCTGGGCAGATGGGCAGGGGAAGAGGAAGACTTGTGTAGTCTTCTCATGCTATCCGGTGGGCAGGGGAAATCAATGGCTGGGATTTATTCTAAGAAGCATCGCATACATCTGCTTCCTTATTTAATTTATTGGTTGTAGATATTATAAAGGACCAACAAGAAATCGAACATAGCAATGTCCATTTATCAAGTCAAGGGTAAATTACATGGAAGGGCTTCACTTTTTAGAATTTTGCCCGGACTCCCGAAAATTGAAAACCTGCACGTTACCGCGCCCCTTCGCCCTTACCATATGTCCCCCGTCCACCCCACCGGTATCCCTCCGTCTCCATCTAAAAACCCATAAACCTGACTGCCAACGGCCACCATTGCAATCAGGGACGGAGCCAGAAAAATATGTAAGGAGGGGCACATAATGAATATAAAGTAGAGAAGTTTACCCATTAAACATAAATAAATTAGAATTTTTATCATAAGACTATAAAGAAGCTAGGATAAATGATATTTGATATTATATGTGTATATATATATAGGAAAAACTTGAATTGAGGTGGCGCCTCATTTCAATCACTGTGCGACAGATAAACTTACCCGTCCGATTACCATCGACGGTTATAGTAAAAACCACCTTTGGAGAGTCGATACCACTACGACTATATTAATGAGATTCTATTTATAGAAAATTATTATATTCTATTAATGATGACAGATATGGTGGAAATCAATTGAATTCCTATTTTCTAGCGGATTGGTTATGTTCGAATTGAATTCTCTTTATTCCTAAAATATCTATTTCTCATTAACGTTTCGTTGAACTAGTATTCAGAATTTCTCGTCATATCTCCGTGAAACTCAATGGAAATCGGCGAAACATCAGATCCTGAGTTTTACAGAGATAATGCCCAGGTAATGTACCTTTTTCATGTAATAATGTTATGTATGCAAATCACCAGAAATATTTTAATTTTGGTTGAAAGACGATCTGGTTATTGAATCGAAGTCGTTATATGCGTTAACATTTTGGGCTTTTTTATTTTAATATGTGACATTATTATATTTTGTATCTCTAGTTATCTGACGGAGAGGGTGAACTTATTGGACTCGGGGCACGAACTGATGATAATTTACATCAAACAGGTATGCTGAACTACACCGATGTTTAAAACTTTGCATCATTTGTTCATTTATATGTTGTTGTAAATAAAAAATTTCAAATTACGTAAACTATGTATATTTGGTCGTATAGTTCAGTATTTAACATTAATGACCTACAATTTACAATCTTGAACATCATTTTACATTATATGATCCTATGTGATATCGTCGAAATGATGAATTTCCAGTCCATTATACCAGTTAAATTACATATGCGTGCATCATTTTACATTATCTGTCATTATTTTACATTTATAGGTAATAATTTAAATCAAAAATAACTAATTTTTGCAACTACATTTCTAATGAATTTCAGATAACTGCTCTATCAGTGAACCTGTCAATGCTATCACACCGCATATAGGCCAAATATTTCTATCTATTCAAGATGCATATAACTTTTATGAGGCATACGCAACTGAGATTGGATTCAATGTTAGGAAAGCAAGCTCTAGAGTTGGTAAAGATAAGATTTCCAAGGAGCGCAAAGTTATATTTAAATCTTTTGTTTGCTGGAAAGAGGGGTTTTCTAAAAATACAGATAAATCAATGTCAGTGGACAATGCAAGAAGTGATGAGAGTGATGAATGTATATTTTATAAGGAGGAGCGTCGTGTTGGCATATCAAGGACTGGGTGCAAAGCTTTCATGTCTGTATCATATATGCCTGATCTCAATGATTGGTTTGTATCGAATTTTGAACCTGATCACAATCACAATCTTGTTTCTCCATCTAAACGCAGATACCTCAGACCAAATAGACGTTTTTCAAAAGCCACTAAAATGCTTGTGAAGTCAATGAATGATGTAAATATACCTGTATCCAAGCAGTCAGCTTTCATAAACATGTCCAGTGGTCAAGTTGGTAGCATTGTTCGAGATATTTATAACTTGAACAGAAAGGAGAAGAAACAACGTATTGGGATGGATGTGCACCTTCTAATTGAACATTTTGAAAGTTGTAAGGCCAATACCCCTGAATTTTACTATGCGTACACAACCGATGATGATAACAGGCTTACTCAGTGTATATGGATTGATAGTGCCTCCATTGAGGATTACAAATTATTCGGAGATACAATATCGTTTGACACAACATATAGGACCAATGAATACAACCTGGTATTTGGATCTTTTTGTGGTGTATCACGGTTACACAATCTTCTTTGGGAATTCGTTCCTGAGCAGGGAGACAACCGAGTCATTCTCGTGGTTATTTGAGAGATTTCTAGAAGTAATGAGCAAACATCCAGTATCTATAATCACAGATGAAGATCCGGCAATCTGTGCAGCTGTTAGGATATGCTTGCCACATACTGTTCATAAATTCTGCACTTGGCATATAATGGCCAAGCTTAAAAGTAAGCTTGGAAAGATTAAAGATATAAATGAAGTTCTATCTGCGTTTTCCATAGTTGTATGGAAAAGTATAACTATAAGAGAATTTGAGCAGGGTTGGTGCAAGATAATTGATCAGTATGATCTATCATCTAATGTCTGGTTGAACGAGAAGTACAGTATAAGATTTAAATGGATTAGTTTATATCTTAAGGATTATTTTTGGGCTGGTCAGCGTAGTACACAGAGGAGTGAAAGTATGAAAGCATTTTTGCAACATCACATCACTAAACAGAACTCCTTGCTAGAATTTGTCTGTAGATTTCAAAGTGCAATTCAACGACGCAGGGAAAGAGAGAATGACATGGATAACATGGGCGATGTTTACACTCCAAAATCAAACTTCAAATGGAAGATGGAGGTACAGATGGTTCGTATATACACCAAGTTCATATTTTATAAATTTCGATATGAATTGAACGAAGTGAAGGAACTTAATGTTCGAACTCATCTGAACTCCCTGGATTACTGTCAGTATTTTGTGTCATATATTGGGAAGTCTGATGAAGAATTATGTGTTTCATCGTCAACGGAAAGCGACGTTCTTGTTTGTGAATGCAAGAATATGCAATTCTTTGGATATCCATGTAGGCACATACTTGCAGTATTGAAGATACAGAACATGATGCGTTTGAATGAGGAATATATACTGAAAAGGTGGACAAGAACCATTAAAAAATCAGGAAATTATCCTATTTATGTGGCAGTTGCACACCAAGAAAGGTCGTCTCAGCTAAATCAATTGTGTTCTCATATTATTTCAGCTTCTGTTGAACATGATGAGGATATATTCTTATTTGCCAAAGAAAGATTAAGTGATTTATGTAGCAGCATTGATCGCATGATAAGTAACAAACCTTCGTCGAGTTCTACAGCAGTGAACAATACAAATGTTCCAGATATGATTACGGAACCAGCTGTTAAAGAACCTAACGTTTCTAGAACGAAAGGAAGTGGTCGCGGTGGTAGACCTAAGGGCGTTGGCAATCGTATTAGATCGGAAACTGAAATGAGAAGAAACAGAGGCCGACAATGCAAATCTTGCCTCAAATACAATGTTGGACACGATTCCAGGAATTGTCCTAATAACAAATCTGCGAGTCATGGTAAATATTTATCATTCGTTGTTTATTAATATGTTTTTTTTCCACTAATCTTTGTGTTTTATTGTGCAGTTGAAAATGAACGAAATTAAAGTGATCTGATCAAATTTTAATAAAGTAAGATTATATTTTTTGATAATTTGTTGCCACATTTTATACATCTAATATAAACCATATGAATATTGCTTATTATTTTCCTTTTTATTCTGTTTGTGTCTGCAGGTTTCCAATATTTTGAAAGATTCATGGCTGCAAATGACCTTTGAAGTTTGGATGCTTATTAGACTTAGATTATATATTTATATGTATGTTTGATGATTTCTGTTTTTTGATCATTTTTTTGTAGAACTCAAACAATGTGATATTTATGTTCTATCAGATCAGATGTATCCCTTGGTATTATCATAACATTGAATTTATCTATTTATGTTCTATCAGATCAGATGTATCCCTTGGTATTATCATAACATTGAGTATTTCAGATGTTATCAGCTTGCACCCATCATCGTGATGTTATTCTTTAATATAGGAAGTTTTTCTATTATTGGAAAACTCTAATCTTACAAGGAAGTCTTTTAGATATCGAGCGTTGCAATGTATCTGATATGTTTTACCCATATGTTCAATAATTACATACCGCGTTATTATTTTACAAAGCGTTATCATATTTTACAAAACGTGACAATATTTTACAGCTATTTTCTTGACTGAAAGATTGAATTAGCTGAAGGGTTCTTTGATAAAAGGTTACAACTTTCTGAAAGTTTCATTATTTTACGACTAGATTATTGGATGAAAGTGTCCAATTGTTAACATAATTGTTTCCATAATAACGAATTGAAATACTTTACGTAAATTTTAATGATTTTAGAAATATGTAGATGATATGAAGAATAACAAACAATTAGCAATCATCGTGCACTCCTCATTTTGATGTTAATCTTTAAAGTAGAAGAAGTTTTTCTATCATTGGAAAACTATAATCTTACAAGGAAGTCTTTTATATATCGAGCGTTGCAATGTATCTCATATGTTTTACAAATATATTCAATATATTACATACCACGTTAACATTTTACAAAGCGTTATCATATTTTACGACAAGTGACAATATTTTACAACCATTTTCTTGACTGAACGATTGAATTATCTGAAGGTTTCTTTGATGAAAGGTTGCAACTTTCTGAAAGTTTCATTATTTAGCGACTAGATTATTGGCTGAAAGTGTGCAATTGTTAACATAATTGTTTCCATAATAACGAATTCCAATATTTTACGTAAATTTTAATGATTTTAGAAATATGTATATGATACGAAGAATAACAAACAATTAGCAATCATCGTGCACCCCTCATTGTGATGCTAATCTTTAAAGCAGAAGAAGTTCTTCTATCATTGGAAAACTCTAATCTTACAAGGAAGTCTTTTAGATATCGAGCGTTGCAATGTATCTGATATATTTTACCCATATGTTCAATAATTTACATACCGCGTTATTATTTTACAAAGCGTTATCATATTTTACAAAACGTGACAATATTTTACAACTATTTTCTTGACTGAAAGATTGAATTAGCTGAAGGGTTCTTTGATGAAAGGTTGCAACTTTCTAAAAGTTTCATTATTTTACGACTAGATTATTGGATGAAAGTGTTCAATTGTTAACATAATTGTTTCCATAATAACGAATTGAAATACTTTACGTAAATTTTAATGATTTTAGAAATATGTAGATGATATGAAGAATAACAAACAATTAGCAATCATCGTGCACGCCTCATTGTGATGTTAATCTTTAAAGTAGAAGAAGTTTTTCTATCATTGGAAAACTCTAATCTTACAAGAAAGTCTTTTATATATCGAGCGTTGCAATGTATCTCATATGTTTTACAAATATATTCAATATGTTACATACCACGTTAATATTTTACAAAGCGTTATCATATTTTACGACAAGTGACAATATTTTACAACCATTTTCTTGACTGAACGATTGAATTATCTGAAGGTTTCTTTGATGAAAGGTTGCAACTTTATGAAAGTTTTATTATTTAGCGACTAGATTATTGGCTGACAGTGTGCATTTGCAATATATCTCATAATTGTTTCCATATTAACGAATTGCAATACTTTACGTTAATTAAAGTATTTGCAACATTATTTGTATCATAATTGTTTAGTTATGCGCAAATAAAAGTCGAATCAGTATGACTAATAACAATCTGTTACTCCTGTCAATACTTTGATACTATTTGCAAATAGAAGTCGTTATCAGCATGATTAATAACAGTAACAAACAAATAGTAATCATTGCGATGTCAATTGGAATCTATAACATAACCACAATAAATATAATGACTACAACATGTAACATATAGTCAATTGAAACATAGATTACTCGTCAGATTTAAATGAAATGTTTGGTTCTAAAGAAGTTATAAAGTAGAAACTGTGGAAACCTACACAATTTAAGACAATTAAAGAGTACATAGTTCTGACTTAAAATAAAAAGGCTCTAAGATATGTATTTAATATGTCATCTAGCTTTATCATTGTGTCGCCGAGTTCTCTATGTGACCACATGTCAACAACAATGAAGCTATTTCAGATCTGAATCTGTCAATATCATCGTAGGTGAAGTCCAACGCCCTTCCTTCACATAGGTACTCCATCATCTTCATTACGTAAATCCCACAATCCAGACTCTGCGAAGGTTGTTGCGGGCAATCTTGCACGTAAATAATCTCCCATCCTGCAAGGCAATCATCTGGTATGTTGTCCATGAAGTACTCAGAAATCCATCCATGCTGACAATTAATTAAAAAAGAATATTATTAACAGTCAATCAAGAATTTTATTAAATTGTAAACTTTAATTATCTCATACCCATTTCAATACATCCTTCTTATGGAATTTTGTTCCTTTCATAGAATTGTATGAAAGGAACTTTCTTGCTTAAAATCGGTAACAAGAAGGTGCCAATGATTTCTTGTGTGGATAACAGTGAAGATTTTCTCCAACTCTGGCATGAATAATCCTTCTTTGTATAGCTCTTCAAGCTTATCAAATTCACTTTCCGTAGTATTAACCACCAGGTTCACAAAATATTGCTGTAAAAAATACAAGTAATAATACTAAATTATGATGATTAAAGATATTTGAGATTAATTACATCAGTAATCATAATCTCACCATTTGAAATATTGGTGTGAATACAAATGGGACAAGATCATTAGTTGTGCAGTATTTATGGTACAACACATCCATAAACATGTCGATTATCTACAATATCAAAAACAATTTGGTCATAAACAAATATAAAATGAAAGATATTATAAACATACGTACCGTATCCTCAATCATTCTTTCGTACAAGAAGTTATGAATATCCCTTCCTTTACAACTCCGATTTCCCAGAGAGAAGTATGTGGCGTTTAATCTGATGAATTTTATTTAATTAAGATTATATATCTAAAGTTAATGATTTTTACATTTAAAAGATGAAATTTGTGGTAAATTATTTACTTGTCGACAGGATCGCGAAGAAATTCTTGGATCATTTTCTTTGTCTGTTCTGACACTTTTTCGTAACCAATGAAATCGGTTACTAGATCGCAGAGATACTGATTCTTATTCAAGCAATTATAGACAAGGTTAAAAACAGTTGATATCACAATTATAATATACATAGTTGTGTATTCAATGATATAAAAGGATTTGTTTTATTTTTTATGGCTTATCTCACTGTATGTGTCACACTCTTGTCTTCCAATTTCCTCTTTCTCTTGCTTCTCTGCTTCTTGTACAAATTTTTTTGCCTCTCTTCTTTGTTTCAATCTTTTTATTATTGAGCTCTGTTGCACAGTGACTTTTTCCCTCTTCCTTCTTTTTGTAATAGGTTGTGTGTTCTCATTTTCTGATTTTGAATGGTCACCAATGTTCAGATCGACCTCGACGCCCCAGTTTCGATCTCGTCCGTACATCCACGGGGCAGCACTGACCATCGGATCTCCCTGGGGTCGATCTTCACCGTTGAGCGACGAGGTTTGAAAAACACCACACCTGGCCTGCTGTCTTCTCGAATTCCTGCAAAAGAATCAGAAAAGAAGTATTGCGGTCGTTGTCGACCAGGGGGGTTTTTACAGAAGAGATTAAGGTGAGTTAATCTCCTTTATCTTATTTATACTCCTAAACAAATGTGTATAGTGATTCGTACGGGAGTGTCGAACTCAGGGAGGCAAACTGTTGGAAACTAGGGTAAATTAATGGAAAACCTAAGGATAAGTGTTTCCTAATTTTTATTGTATTTTTAGGAATTTTTCTGGATTTTTAATTTGATTTTTATGAATTTTATATTGTTTTTGCAATTTTTAATTATTTTATGATTTTTATTATTATTAAAAAATGCTTAACTTTTATTTGATTTTTAATTTTTGTACTTTTTATATTTTTAAAGCCTTTTACTATTTTTATGGATTTTTAAAGGGGTATGAAGCTTTTTATAATTTTTGGTTTGTTTTTAAGGGTGAAAAGGGAATTTTTATTGCAAACAGTGTAGTTTTTGTGATTTTTAATGATGAAAATAATGCGAAAATATTTTTCTTTTATTTTCTGTAAAAACTAGATGAAATTACCTTTAAAACGATATGCTATACGTTTTTAGGGGATTTTTATTGAATGAGTTATGAATTTTTGAAGTTTTTAAGTATTTTTATGTATTTTGTATTTTTTTATTGATTTTATTATTTAATTTTTATTTTATTTAGGGTCTAATATGCAATATATGGTATTATATACTAATTACAGTTTTTATGTAATTTTTAAAAGTATTTTTATAATTTTTATGGTGTTTTAGGTGTGTAAGGTGTATATAGTGTATTATGTAGGGTATTAGGGGTATATAAGTGAGAAAAGTCACAGGCAGGGGTATTTTTGAAATATCAGAAAAGTGGAGGGCGTTCCTGCAAATTTCCTCCTGTTGTCACGCGCTCCTCACGAGCTGCTTCGCTGTTAGGGACTGAATTGTAAATATGAGAACCTGTGAGGGCGTCCCTGCAAAATGTCCAGGTCGTCACACTCCTAGCACGAGCTGCTGGCCTGGGAGGACCTGTTTGTAATTCTGAGAACCTGTGAGGTCCTGCGTGCAAAATTCTCAGATCTCACGTGCTCGGCACCTGACTTTGTGAGCATCATGCCACTCTTTCATCCGCTCTTTGTAATGCAGGCTACTCGTGAAGGCTTGATCTCTCAGCTCTTCCAGGGCTGCCAGTTCAGTCTGCCTCTGGTCTCCCGAATCATCTAATCCAAAGATCACTTCTTTCACTGCCCACCAGGATTTGTGCTTGATCTCAACAGGTAAGTGGCATGGCTTGCCATAAACGAGCCGAAAGGGAGATGTGCCTAATGGAGTCTTGAAGGATGTTCGATATGCCCAAAGAACCGAGTCCAAAAGCTGCGACCAATCCTTTCGGTCTGGGCGAACAACCTTCTGTAAGATCGTCTTGATCTCCCTATTCGAAACCTCGGCTAGACCATTCGTCTGAGGATGATACGGAGTAGCAACCCGATGGTCTATACCGAACTCGTTAGCAAGTGCTCTTACCTTGTCGTTGATGAAGTGGCTACCCCCGTCTGAGATCAGAACTCGAGGGACTCCGAACCGCGTAATGATATGCTTTCTCAGGAACTTGCAAACCGTGTTCGCATCCGCGGCTCGGGCAGGAATAGCCTCTACCCAACGACTCACATAATCTACAGCCAAAAGGATATACTCGAACCCCTGACTTTTCGGAAATGGGCCCATAAAGTCGATACCCCATGCATCAAACACTTCGCAGAAGTGGATCGGCTGCATCGGCATCATGTCTCTATGTCCACAAGTGCCCATCTTCTGGCAGTCAGTACATCTCTTCACGAATGCATGAGCATCCGCAACGAGCGTAGGCCACCAAAGGCCGGATTGGAGCACCTTTTGTGCTGTCCTCTTCCCTGAATGGTGTCCTCCAGCTTCTAATCGATGACAATACATGAGGACACTCTGGTATTCCTCCTGAGGAATACACCTACGCCAGACGGAATCCGCTCCTTCATGATAAAGGACCGGATCCTCCCAATGGTAAGACTTGGCTTTCGCGAGGAAAGTCTCAAGTCTCTGTCTGGACCAACCTTGCGGAACTTTCTTAGCAACAAGAAAGTTCACAATGTCGGCATACCATGGCAGCGAGGCGACAGCAAGAATCGCCTCGTCGGGGAAGGTCTCGGTGATTGGTGCATCAAAGTCAGAAGTCTCAGGTAATTCTAGTC
Organism: Ottelia alismoides; assembly: GCA_037367405.1. Classification (NCBI taxonomy): domain Eukaryota; kingdom Viridiplantae; phylum Streptophyta; class Magnoliopsida; order Alismatales; family Hydrocharitaceae; genus Ottelia; species Ottelia alismoides. The sequence continues at coordinate 178,389 of JAZKJV010000111.1, forward strand.
GGGAGAGGTGATCCGCCACCACATTCTTGACTCCAGGCTTATCCTTGATAACAATGTCGAACTCCTGGAGTAGAAGGATCCATCTGGTCAGACGCGGCTTCGAATCCTTCTTATCCATTAAGTACTTGATGGCGGTGTGATCAGTAAAGATTGTGACTTTGGATCCTAAGATGTGGGACCTGAATTTATCTAAGGCAAATACTACGGCTAGCATTTCTTTCTCTGTAACCGTGTAATTCCGCTGCGCGGAATCCAAAGTCTTGCTAGCGTAGTGTATGGCGTATGGAAGGCCATCCCTCCTCTGTCCCAACACAGCCCCAACGGCAAAATCGGAGGCATCCGTCATGATCTCGAATAGAAGAGACCAATCGGGTGGCTGAAGGACAGGAGCCTCTACAACCATGTTCTTGAGAGTATCGAAAGCCGAAAGACACTTATCATCGACTATAAACTCGGTGTCTTTCGCTAGAAGATCAGACAACGGTCGGGCAATTTTGCTGAAGTCTCGAATGAAACGTCGGTAGAAACCGACATGCCCGAGGAAAGACCGAAGCTGTTTCAGATTGGACGGTGGATTGAGTTTCTTTATGATATCCACCTTGGCCGGATCCACCTCCATGCCCCGGTTGGAGATGATGTGACCAAGGACCGTCCCCTGAGTCATCATGAAATGACTCTTCTCCCAAGAAAGCACGAGGTTAACCTTCGTGCACCTCTGAAGCACGCGGTCTAGGCTAGAAAGGCAGGAATCAAAATCATCGCCGTAGACCGAGAAATCGTCCATGAAGACCTCCAAGAAATCTCCCACCATGTCCGCGAAGATCGAAAGCATGCACCTCTGGAATGTAGCCGGAGCATTACATAATCCAAAGGGCATCCGTTTAAAAGCATACGTTCCGAACGGACAGGTGAATGTCGTCTTTTCTTGGTCTTCTGGAGCGATAGCCACTTGATTATATCCCGAGTACCCGTCGAGAAAGCAATAATGGCTCTTCCCGGCTAACCGTTCGATGATCTGATCGATGAACGGTAGCGGGAAATGATCCTTCTTGGTCGCCTGATTCAAGCGTCTGTAGTCCACGCAGACGCGCCAAGAAGTCGGTACTCGGGTAGCGATCTCCTCTCCGTCCTCGTTGATCACTGTGGTGATACCCGTCTTCTTGGGTACCACATGCAAAGGACTAACCCATTTCGAGTCGGAGATGGGATAGATAAAGTCGGCGCTCCACCACTTGGATATTTCCTTCATAACCGCTTCTCGAAGATTAGGGTTCAGCCTGCGCTGAAACTCACGAGATGGTTTGGCGTCATCTTCGAGAAAGATGTGGTGGGAGCAGAGAGCCGGACTAATCCCATGGAGATCGGCTACTGACCACCCGATCGCCTTGCGGTTCTTCTCAAGAATCGCCATCAGACGGGATTCTTGATCTTCGGTCAGATTAGAAGAGATGATGACCGGAAACATTTTTGATTCACCCGCAAGGAATCGGTACTTCATGCTTTGAGGCAAAGGTTTAAGCTCAGGGGGAGAAGGGGCAGGGAGGGCGATAGCGCCGATCCGATGGCTACGATTTGGGCGCGGATCTACGGCTCGGATCTAATCTGGAGAAGGAGTCAGAGATCGGACGTCGCTGAAGCTCGCTGGATGAACTGGGACGAAGGTCCTCTCCGGCGAAGCTTGATCGGCAAAGTTGAAGTAGAAACTGACTCAGCTCCCGATGTCGGCTGCTCAATCCGCACCCTCGTCTCAACAACTCGTGGACCCGGATCTCTCATCTGATCTGAAACTGGCTCGCGGGTCTCATACATCTGCTCAGCTGTCACTGTAACTGAAGGCTGACTCGATAGAGACGAATAGAGAGGGGTAGAAGGGGACAGAGAAGATAGAAAAATAAAATGAGACGATTCTCCGAGGTCAGAGTCACCCTCGGAGAATGATAAATGACTCGACTCAGATTCGAGACACAAATCGTCTCGAATCGACCTAGATGATTGGGTAGATACGCCTGGAAGCGATGCCGCAAGAGTCGGCCTAATAGATCGCCTACCCATCATTGTGACTTCAAGAAGAAGAAAAATCGATTCTAGACAAGACACAGACAACGAATGATTGTGATATATCTCAGAGATAGATCTGAAAGATAGGACTCACACCACAAGTCAAACACAAAGCAAACCCCAATTTCACCAACGCAACCCAGGTGATGACCGTAAGAGTTCGGTCGTTTATCTTTTCGATTTTATGGTTGATTGGCAAACAACGTTCTCTTAGATAAACGAGACTATATAGGTGCCCGAGACTTCGACGTCGTACTGTCCCGAGTTCTCACCAGAACTCACCTAGTCTCAGCCAGTATGGAAGTAAGTACGGACCGTTTCCGGCTACCCGTGTTACTTGAGGACGGAGCCTTACGCAGTGTCCTCTAAACCTTCCACTCTGCTAAGTGAACTCGGACCGTTGCCGGCTACCCGAGAGCACCCACTGAAATAAGGTGAATCAAAGTGTGAACTAAGTAGTACTTCGATAGAAACTCAGACTCTGGCTCTACCTTATGTGTCGTCTCTCTCTCGCTGATCTGGAGATTCGATCGATGATTCGGTTTTTCGGGGATTGCTCTCCCAAAACAAGTGAGTCCTTACGTTTCTTTTAAGGTCAAATAGAATTAGCAGTCCCTGTTTTAATTTTCGATTTTCACTTTTTTTGGATGTTTTCAGAGAAAAATCGTCTAACGTATTTTTGTCTTTTTCGGGATTGGCCCTAGATACAAGCACCTAGGTGTCGAATCCTAAGCAAACATCTAACTAAGCTAACCTATGATGCGCAGAGAAGGGAAAAATCGTAAAACTCCTAACAAGCACCTATCTCGGAAAAACCGCGGAAAACCGTCGAGAAAATCGCGATCGAGAAAAACCGCGGTGGGTGCCCTGCTCCCCCAGGAGTACAGCCCTGGTGAAACAGACCCCGAGAAGATACAAGTCGGGATGCCTTTACGAGGCCCCTTTCTACGACACTATTTTTATATGCTTTTTTTTTACAAGAAATTACAAGAAATTCTAAACTACTTGGTTTCGCGGTTCTGAGCTGCGCGGCTCGAGTTGTGCTGCACAAATCAGAAACAAGAAACCGTGAGGTCAGAGAAATAAAATCGCGAAAAGGAAATCTATCCTAAGGTCTTCGCGATCCTCCTAGCGCTGCCTCCCCGGCAACGGCGCCATCTGAAAAACACCACACCTGGCCTGCTGTCTTCTCGAATTCCTGCAAAAGAATCAGAAAAGAAGTATCGCGGTCGTTGTCGACCAGGGGGGTTTTTACAGAAGAGATTAAGGTGAGTTAATCTCCTTTATCTTATTTATACTCCTAAACAAATGTGTATAGTGATTCGTACGGGAGTGTCGAACTCAGGGAGGCAAACTGTTGGAAACTAGGGTAAATTAATGGAAAACCTAAGGATAAGTGTTTCCTAATTTTTATTGTATTTTTAGGAATTTTTCTGGATTTTTAATTTGATTTTTATGAATTTTATATTGTTTTTGCAATTTTTAATTATTTTATGATTTTTATTATTATTAAAAAATGCTTAATTTTTATTTGATTTTTAATTTTTGTACTTTTTATATTTTTAAAGCCTTTTACTATTTTTATGGATTTTTAAAGGGGTATGAAGCTTTTTATAATTTTTGGTTTGTTTTTAAGGGTGAAAAGGGAATTTTTATTGCAAACAGTGTAGTTTTTGTGATTTTTAATGATGAAAATAATGCGAAAATATTTTTCTTTTATTTTCTGTAAAAACTAGATGAAATTACCTTTAAAACGATATGCTATACGTTTTTAGGGGATTTTTATTGAATGAGTTATGAATTTTTGAAGTTTTTAAGTATTTTTATGTATTTTGTATTTTTTTATTGATTTTATTATTTAATTTTTATTTTATTTAGGGTCTAATATGCAATATATGGTATTATATACTAATTACAGTTTTTATGTAATTTTTAAAAGTATTTTTATAATTTTTATGGTGTTTTAGGTGTGTAAGGTGTATATAGTGTATTATGTAGGGTATTAGGGGTATATAAGTGAGAAAAGTCACAGGCAGGGGTATTTTTGAAATATCAGAAAAGTGGAGGGCGTTCCTGCAAATTTCCTCCTGTTGTCACGCGCTCCTCACGAGCTGCTTCGCTGTTAGGGACTGAATTGTAAATATGAGAACCTGTGAGGGCGTCCCTGCAAAATGTCCAGGTCGTCACACTCCTAGCACGAGCTGCTGGCCTGGGAGGACCTGTTTGTAATTCTGAGAACCTGTGAGGTCCTGCGTGCAAAATTCTCAGATCTCACGTGCTCGGCACCTGACTTTCAACGGCGAGGACCTGATTGTAATTTCAGAAACATGCAAGGGCACGATGTGTAAATTTCACAGGAGTCACGTGACCTGCACGCGCGCTCCTGAAGGCTCTGCTGTCGACACCTGGCACCTGTACGCCCGTCCGATTGCTGCGATCCGATGGTGGAGATTTGGGCGTTAGTTGACGATTAGGATCGGATCTGGAGATAACACCGGAGATCGGACGTCGATGAAGACCGCTGGATGAACTGGGACGAAGGTGGACTCCGGCGAAGTTTGATCGACAAATTGAGGCGCTCCGCCGGTCGATCCTCGCCGCTGATAGCTTGAGCAGCTGCGTCTCGAGTTTCCGCGCCGGATCGAAGTAGAAATCGAGACCCGATGGAGCTAATCTCTGATCTGGAACGCGATGTCCTGTAGCAGCTTTTGTATCCTCGAATGCCTCCTGGATCTGTGCTAATCGGGCGTTATCCTCGTTATAGGAGGTCACGCAACCTCCGATCGATGCTGAATGAGGTCCCAGTGATGAAATGCACGATCGGATGCATCAGAGGCTTCGTCGGAATGGAGGAGCAAACGCCCTGCGACCTGCAAAACGATTCACAACTGGACCGAGGGATCTACACCTCGATCCGATAGATCGTAGCAGCGATGAGAAGGAGTGAACGAGGCTGAGCGAAGTGAAGGATAAGCCTCGAAACTCCGGCCGTCGGACACGGCCGGAGGTGATCAGAGATGGAAGAGGGATGGAGAAGTGAACGGCGATGAAAACGAAGGTGGAATTGGATGAAATCGGATCGATTTTGAGGCAATTTTCAATCAAAACAGAAGGGAATGGAGGGATTGAGAGGAGAATGGAGGGGTTGAGAAGAGAACGGAGGAGATAGAGAAGGAGACGGGATTAGGATGTAACCTGGAGGAGGAAGAGGTAGTTGAGGTTGATGCGGAATGAATGCCTGGGAGATGGAACTCGGAGGAGCTCCTGGATCCTCGCCTCGACGCGTCGGCAGCTCGCGGAGGCTGGCGCGCACGATGGCGGAGCGGCAGGGCTTCGCCTAAGGCGCGGCGATCTCGCCGATCCGACTCCCTCTCGCTCGGCGGAGCAGGAGCACTGGAGGCTGTCACCCTCGGGCTCTCTCTCTCTCTCTTTCGCTCGAGCTCTGGTGGAAGAAGTTGCAAATGGCGGATGGGGGGCTTGATGGGGGGTTGACGTCTATATATAGGAGAAGGGAAGATGAACCTGGACGGGATCGCGGCTGGATGGAGGTCGTTGGCCGAACGGACTGGAGGTTGGAGCGGTTGGAGCTCGGAGGAGAGGAAGAGGGACGCCATGACGCGAGGAGGAAGAAGGGGTTCGGAACAGGCAACCTCGAAACAGGCGGGGTTTTGTATGAAGGAGACGGTGAACAGTGCCTGGGCGGGCACTGTTCACCCGCTGACCGGTCAACTGCCCGAAAATAATTAATTAAATATATATTAAAAGTAAATATATAATAATTAGTTAAGTTATTAAATAAGTAATAATAATTATTATTTATTAATTAATTTTTATTTTATTTATTATATAATTTATAATTTATTTTTATGAATATAAATATATTTTTATTTACTTTTTATAAGTTTATTTTATACTTTAAAATAGATATGTATAAGGATACTTATAGGTATTTTACCTATGTATATACATTGTATTATTTTTATTATTTTTTATTAATTTTTTTTATTTATTTATTTTGGATTTTTGTTGTTAATAAGTTATATATACATTATCCATATTATAAAAGGATTTTTTTTTATTTATGTATATATAAATAGCATAGGTAATTATCTATGTATGATATAGACATATATGTATATATATTTTTTTATTATTTTATTTCTTTTATTATTTTCTTTATTTTACAAGATTTTATTATTATTTCTTTTGTTTGTTGTAAACATATATTATAGACATTATTTACAAAATATTAATTTATAAAAATATGGGATATTGGATAAAATAAGTACTATGTACAAGAAGAGCCAAAAACCTAACTTTTGCATATGGACCCCAAAAATTATGCACCCAATTTTATAAAATAGTTTAGGAAATGCTATATACAATTAAAGGTGAGTTTGGGTGATTTGGAGTTTTTATTTGCAAGTTATGGGTCTGTGAAGTTGAGATTTTGGCTTTTTATTTTGTGTATAAATTGTACAATGAGTATTATTTTTATACAAACTCAATTTTGTATTTTTATTTAAATTATTATCTACAACTTTGATGAAGGAAGTGTTTGATTTTGGAGTGATTTTGATGATAAATAAAATAGGTGAAGTATTTACATTATGGAGAGTGTATAATTTATATTTTTGGTCTTGGTTTTCTTTATATTTTTATAGGTTAAGATCCTTATCTCCCCCTACTTATTTCTCTTGTCGACCTGGTCAATATTGACCTGGTCTCGGGGTTAGGATCAGTCTGAATATTTTATATCCAGCCTTCTTTTTATTTTTATTTTTCTTTTTCTCTTTATTCTTTTATTTTGGTGAAAATAAAGGTTAAATATATAATATTAATATTTGTGGTTAGAATGTTAATTTCATGGAGTTAGTGGATATTTACATGCATTTTACCAAGGATTTTAGCCAAAATGAAAGAATAAAGGAGATGAATCATGGATTCATCAAGGTTCAGCCACGACACCCCTCAGCCATCCGATCTAGCACGTGACTGCACCTGGTCCATCCGATCCGAGCCCGGACTTCTTCGAAGACCCACGTTGCAGCTCTTTCGTCCGATCATCCACGTGGACACCTATCAGCCGTCGGATCGACTCGAGGGTTCCCTTTGGTGTGCGGCGCGTCAACTCAGCCGTTTGATCCGCCACGCGTCGTGCATCCGTCCCTCGACATTAATAAACGGGGTAATTTATTCTTAGGCCCCTTTACTTTATGCATTTAGTTTTTAATCATGTAAATAAGTAGTTTAGTTCTTTTATTTTTGTGAAATTTGCACTGTGGACCTTTTAGTTTTTGCGAATTGCATTTATGCCCCTGTATGTGTGAGCCACGTGCTTCGTCACGTGTAAATTTGGTGTATTTGCACTTCTAGTCCTGTAGTTCTGGATGTTTACGATTGAATGAAAACTTTTTGGTAATTGCATATATGCCCCTGTGAGTGTTTAATTACGCATGTGCGCCTATTTTGTGGGTTAATTGCAGTACAGGCCCTGGACTTTTTGGTACGAGTTACCAAAAGGTCCTCGGACTTGTTTTTCTTACCAAAAGGTCCCTGAGTGCCCCAGGCACGCGCCGCGTGCGTGTTTGGCTGGGAAAATTGCACCTGGACCCCCAGAATTTCGGGTATTTGCACTTCAGTCCCTGTGCACAGTGCCCCCTTTTGATTTTTGAATAAAATATCAAATCACCTCCAAATTCGATGAAAATTTGACACATGGCTCCTGGCATGTTGTAGAATTTTTGAGAATTTTTGAGGACATTTTTGATTTTATTTGTTATTTTTAAAAATTCAAAAACCTTTATTTTAGCTACTGTTTAGAATTAAAAATCCCAAAAAAATATAAAACCCCCTCAAAAATTCCACAAAAATTATACTGTTTGTCTTGTGTTCCTTGATTTTCTACCCAATTTTGGCTATTTTTCACTTAGTAAAAACCCCAAAAACTTAAAAACACCTAAAAACTCATAAAAATTATAATAATTAATCTAAAAACCCAAAAACAATAATTTTGGTGCTCAAATTTTCCTTGTTTTCTCTAGTATACAGGAAAATTACCTCCAGGTCCCTCTGAGATCCTTAGGTATTTTATCTTTGGATTTTAGGCCTGGCTGGACAGTGCCTTCCATTTTCAGTACTATTTGATTTTTAGAAAATAAAATATACCTCATAAAAATCCCAAAAATTCACCAAAAACATTAAAAAACCTAAAAAACATAAAAACATTTTTGTTTGAATTTTTGCTTGATTTTTGACACATTTAATAATTAGTTGAAGCTTGCTTGATTTTGTGTTTCTCTTATTTTCTTCACATTTAAAAATACAAAAAAATATAAAAATTATTAAAAACCACTAAAAATCTTTGTATTTCATTTTATTTTCTTTTTACTACTTCGTAGGCCTCTGGCCAACCCGTGCTCCTTGTGTTCGACCCTGGGTGCTATACCAGGTTAATCCCATAGCGGGACCGCTTCACGTTTTGTTTTGATCTTTTGATTTATTGAGCGGTTCGATATTTTTCTTGATTGACACGTCTGAGTGATCGAGGTCGCAACGACCTCTTTTTAGTACCTTTACCTCGGTCGCTCGGGTCTTTCGTGTCATCATTACTTTCCTTAAATTCGATTTAATTTACTCACATGACTCTTTATTTGAATTATTGGCAATTTTGTACTTTTTGAAATTAAACGGGAGCTCGTTTTCGGTTTTGACTAAAAATAGAAAGAATTTGAATTTTTAAATTACAAATTGATTTAACTTAATCAATGAGTAGTCATTAATTTGTTAATTAATTAATTATCGAAAACTTCATTTCCCCTTTTTCCTTTACTCTTCAACCATTGGTAGTTATCTTTTGCTTTTGAGAATCATTTCTGCTTTATCTTCTCTACGTCTAAACAGGTCAGTATTTTATCTTCATCTACTCAATATGTTTGTTCTTCTTCTTTTTTTCCTTTGTTTAAAATTCCAGTATATGTTTTCATCAATCTTTGTGCACAATTTTAATGTAAAAGATTCATTTTTGGCGTTTAGCTTTTGATTCTTTGAATCAGACATGTGTTTCTCGCAAAAAATTATTCATTTCATCTGCAATCTCATTCTATAGCGAAATTTTCCTATTGTATATAAAATCACTAATTTAATTTTTCAAATCCGTAATTCAGGAATTCATACATTGTTTAGTTATCAATGCTTATGTTCTCTATTGAAAGCATCAAAAATTTCAAAGATAAAATTTTTAATATGTTATATAATTCAAATTTCACCATGAGAGCATCATTGTCAGCATTTACCATGTATATCTTCCCATTTTATTTGTAGAGTCGGGAACATCAAACCAAGCGAAAACTCAAATTGTATAATAGAAGATGAAGATGTAAAATATAACATGCTTTTGTAAAATATAGACTAATAATGTAAAATAGGTGCAACATTGTCAATTACTTAATACAAAATGTAAGAAAAGTCAGTAAAATACACTCAATTCTTGTAAAATAAATCTTACATTTGTAATATATTAACATACAATTGTAAGTATAGGTGATATCAAGATTCTGAGAAATTATATATACATTCGTATACGTTACGTACATATATTAATTGAGATATACATTAACATAATAGTGTAGCCTTTTGTAAAATATACAATTTATACGTAAAATATGATAAATGTTGGTAAGCTTGTTTAAAAGTTTGTAAAAAATATTCTACAGTTATCATAATGACATTGTAAAATATTTTCTAAATTTGTAGTTGTCGTTTGTATCGTGTAAATTATAGATATATAACGTAATTCAATGTTACATTTCCTTATGTATAAATTTCTCATTATGTATATGCGTATACGAGAGTTTGCAATGTCTTTTTCAATTTCGTATTTTATTACGTAACCGAATGTAATTTTTTTTACTTAATATGTGTAAAATTCATTTGAATAAACGCAATATGTCAACGTTTTGTAGGTTTTTTTCCGTATAAGCGGTAGATTATATGTTGTAAAATATGACATAGAGATGTAAAATAGCACAATATTTTGTATTATCATAACAGATTATCTCAAAATAAGTTGCTTTTAATCAATCAAGATTTTGCCGAAATGTTGTGTTCTTAAACATGCTTATTTGCTAAATATAGAATGATTAGTGACGTGTAATATTTTATTTAGCATTAATTTAACCATCCCTCATTATAGGAATGTTAGTTGTCACGAAAACCACATAGTGGTTTCAATCTCCTTCGTTCAATCTTCATCCCACGGCCTAAGATGAAACCTTTCCTTAATCAAGGAAAGGTGCCACCTCAATTCAAGTGCACCATATATATATATATATATTGATCTTATTTCAATGTGAGATTTGATGAAGTAGTAGTTATATGCGAAGATAAATGGTAAAAATTTACTATTTCAAATAGCATACCCGAATAGATAGAATAAATATTTACTTAATGACTTCTAAAATACTTTATTGGATTATTAGAAGTACCTAATCATGATATTACTTTACTAGCCATCTTCCCATCTATTTCAAAGGTTGATAACCCTTTTGAAAAGAGCATGCATGAACAACAAAATGAGTTTTTTTTACAATTCCTCATTATATCATCCGTTGTTAAATATATATTGAAAATATTATTTGTTGCAAAATTGTTTTTTATACATCAAATTAATGACGAATGTTATATTGATGTTGTATAATTAGTGATGTTGCGTATAGAAACGCTTATCCGTTGCTATTTTATAAAATTTTAGCCAATCATCACTAACTTTTAATTCAAAATTTATCGACGATTAGCTAAAAGTTTGAAAAATAACAAAGGATCCCTACAAAAAAATGAGCTATAGTGATGGTTTTTTTCAAAATCCATCACTAAATTAGCCTTTATTAAATATATAATAACGATATTATTCATTGCGAAATAAATTTTTGTACTTAAAATTAGCAACTAAAATCATATCTGTCGTTATATCATTAGCAATGGTCCATATAACGACACTTATTCGTTGATATTTTTCAAAATATCAACTAATCGTTGCTATTTTTTAGTTCAAAATTTAGCGATGATTACTTAGAAGTTTGAAAAATAGCAATGAATAAGCGTCGCTATATGGATCGTTACTAATGATATAACGACATATATAATATTCGTTGTTAATTTCGAGTACGAAAAATCATTTCGCAACGAATAATATCGTCGTTATATATTCGACAACGGCTAATTTAGTGACGGATTTTGGAAAAAACGTCACTATAGCTCAATTTTTTGTAGTGGATACATATTGCTATATGCACCATCGCTAATACTAGAGTAACATATATGGAATTATTAGTTAATTTCAAGTACAAAAATAAGTTTGCAATGAAAAAATATCATTGTATATTTAAAAATGGATAACATAGTGATATTTTTTAAAATATCAATATAAAGCTAATTTGTTGTAGTGATCCCCGATGACTTTAGGGCATCGATCTCATATTTCTCTTATCAAAACATGCATTTAATTTATTTCTAAATAATATTAATAAATATTAATATGTAGAATAATTTTACATGTAAAAAATCAAATTTGAATGATATATTACTATCTAACTATTAAATATAAGTTAACGACAAGCCTCTTCACATTGTAAGTAAACCTATATGAAGGAATAACTAAATAACACTAATGATTATATTAATGAGTTCATGCTTTATAAAAAAGATTATAAATGAGATTTAACTTATTTTTGTAAATTTGATTTAATATGAATAAATCAAAATTTCAAAAATCCACTTTCATTTCTTCTTATACTAATTTGATCTTATAAATAGTTTATCCAAATATGTTTATATTTTCCTAACTGTTACGTGGATTTGTTGACTTAGATAAAAAAATTGAAGTTATTTAAACATTTTATATCATTAATTATTTTATAAACAACATGATATGTCACATTTCAAATATGGAAGATCAAATGATGGGTTAAAAATGTACATTAATTGATGTTTAAGGATGTAATTATTTTTTAGTTGTATAAACTTATATTTTATTCTCTTCTAATTTTATTAAATGAAATGATATAAATTAACATATATATTAATATGATCACTAAATGGTATATTATTTAATAATTATACAAATGTCCTTGAACCATATACATATATATAAATATTAAAAAATCAAGGGGGGCATATGCCCCTCCATGCCCCCTTTGGATCCGTCCTTGATTGCAACTAAGGGTGTTCATGGGGCGGGTACCCGATCTATTTGATTCTGACTCATCTCGACCCATTGTTATTGAGTCATGGATCGACCCGTCTCATTCCAACGGGTACCCGATTGTAATGGGTACCCAGTTAATATCAACGGGTAATGGGTACCCGCGGGTACCCGTGGAAGCACTACCTTTATTAAATGCAATTACATATATATATATATATGATAAATATTAATCAAGGAACAAAATTGAACATCTCATGCACATCGACGGCTACGATTTCTATGTGTTGGCAATTAAGATCGAAAATTACAAGTTCAACCTTGTTGATCCATCAAGAAGGAATACGGTGGCGGTATCAGCGGGGTGAGTGACCATCAAATTCATGGAGGACAACCCCCAAGCTTGGGTGACGATGCACTACCACATTGGCATGCATTTAACACGGGGGACGGACACGGTGTTCCTCATCGAGAACATTGAGGGGGAGCTTGGGTCTGCCGTTTGCGGAATCTACCCAAGTGCTCATGATTTCAGGATAATAATACCCTCATCACTTATTTTTGACTTGCATATCATTCAATATATGATGTCATTTCCATACATACCTCCATTATATGTTGGATTTGAATCATATGAACAATGTCTGTAAAGGAAATGTTGTCAACAAATTGCCTAATCCAGCACCAAATTAACGATGTGCACCGAAAAAGGCACACGGTAAAATACACCATTTTAGTAGCATTTCGCTACATCGACAAAATTAATATTTTGACGATATCGAAATTTGACTAAAAAAATTGAGTTATGATTTTGTTTAGACCATTGATTTAACACCATTCAAAATGAATATATGTATGGATGTCGCGTGAAAACTATCAAATGCATGTAAAGTTAATCTAGTTGTATTATATTAATTCCTTTTATTTTTGTATCATGATTTGTACCCATTTCATATCCATATCTTCTTTAACGATTTGTTAATATATTTTCATATTTACTAGTATATGTATCTGCATCCATATTTATATTTTGAAAGAGATATGGATAATTTTTTTATATCGTTATTTGTATCTAATCATTTTTTTAAATAAATTAGGTAGTAGAAGCTTCTAACAACAGGGTACTCGCGGGTACCCGTTAACTTAAACGGATTTTTTTGATGGGTCACGGATCATGATATTGTAGGTACCCGATCCATCAATTTCAAATGGTACCAGTGAGTTTAGGATTAAATTAAACGAGTCAAACCGGGCACCCCTACTTGACGCTTGGTGGAACCGTTGCTTCGATTGTGGAGATGGTATACACTGTGAAAGACTATAAGTTGTGAGAAACCCTAAAGCCCAACTTCGTTGGAATGGAACCCCCGTCTTTCGGATTGCAAGGTGTCATTTATATTATAAACGTATGCACGACACTGATTGACACATACCTGTGGATCATCTTCTTTAGGGCTTGAATTGAATAATTAGAATTCAATTAAGATTCGTTCGATAAAAAAATAAAAAAAAAATTCGATTCGAAACTAAATGAACTGAATTTGAATTTAACTTGCGGATTCGATTGCCAAATGAATCGAACCTGAATTAACCCGGATCCGTTCGGTAATAATTTGATGCGATTCGATGTTTATATGCGTGCATATATGTATATATGTATATATGTGAGGAGTGATCCTATGAGAGCCAAAACCTGTGAGAGCATGAGAGCTTGCATTCTGGAACACATGATCGAACCGGGAGAGAGAAGAACAGGAGAGAGAAATCAGAATCATGTGATCCAGAATGCATGCTCTCACGCTCTCACATTTTTCGCTCTCATAGGATCACTCCTCGTATATATGTATCCTTGTAATTATATATACATGGATAACTTAGTTCCCCCCGCATTATTTTGCACGTTTTTTATTTTTTTGAAAATTTCTTCCGTGGATTTTCATCAATATATCCTTATATTATGTCATTCAAAATTCGCGCAAAATAGAGACTCCTACGGCCTTTATCCAGAAGGGTCATTTTTAGCAATTCTGTTACCGTTAAAAAATAACTGTTTGGATGGAGGTTGTAGGAGTATCTATTTCGCACAAATTTTGAATAACATAATATAAGGATATAGTGATGAATATTCACGAAAAAAATTTCAAAAAAAATAAAAAATGGGCGAAATTGTGTGGGGGGAGCCAAGTTAGCTCCCCCCAAGGGGCAACCCCATTAAACTCTACACACACACGCACACATATTTACATACATAAATGAAACAACCACTCTAGGTCGATTAGGACCTTTTCTGAATATTCTTGTGCACGGAATTATAGCATAATTATATCAAAAGATCGACATCCATGTAATCGAATTTATTTGTAAGTAAATAAATGCAAAAAAGAATAAATGAATATGTACTAAAAAAGTTACTACATTTAATTTACATCAAAAGATTTAGCATTTACATTATCTCACTAAGCATAACATATGCAAGCAATTAAATATACCCTCAACAACTTACTATAGTGATTATGTGGTTAATTTTAAACTTGTAATCATATCTACGCTCTATTGATATGATTGATCATGTCCAGCATTCACTGATATGATTTCCATACTCCCAGTCTACACCAGCATGACTTTATCATTGCATAACACATATATGCAATATTAGGCCCCCTAATGAGATCAAATCTCTTTTCTTCCCTCTTTATAATTAAGTTCAAGTGATTTGATTGCAAAATATGTTATAAGTTAGAGATATTGATTCTTCATACATCGATTATACAAATATCTAAATTCAGGTCGTTACTTCTTATTTTAACCTAGTGACAGTAGCGTAGGTATAAGTTACTTTGTATAAGTACAATAATCACCCTTGGCATGCTATTCAAAAATTTTGTGGCATTAAGAGGATACCATACCAAATTTAATTTGTATATATATATATATGTATAATCCTATTAATTAAAGATTAAATATTGGATATAAAAAGAGTAAAAAATATTAGTCATAAATTCTTATGGGAAAGATCAAATGTTTGAGATTGTTATTCTGAATCTTCACCCAAACATTTATTTTCATGTTCCCACATTTCGTACATTGCATTTTTCATTCTCAATTCATTATCTACCAAGAATCCTAAAAATCCACAATAGATTGTGGTGGCCTTTCTCCTAGCATGTGAAAATAATGGTTTTGCTACTTTGAATTCCTCATCATTTGTTGTTGTTCGAAATTTATCTAGGTATATCTTCTTTGATTTTTTTGTTTTGACTTTTCTTGCATGGCAACCCATGACGATTATCATTGTCAAGGTGATATTTATCATCACATGAGTAATATACAAGTTCTTCTCACCATAATGTAAGTTGTTCTTTTGTACATAAAAAATTAGTATATTTCATTTTCATCACGCTTAATAAAGATATTTTATCTTGCTACATTATTTTTTACTATTACAATTATTTTAAATAATAATATTAATTTGTATCAACTTTCTATATAAAAGTTTGATCTTGTCTTTGTTTAAGATGCAATGGTAAGTATAATTTGTTCAACTTTTTGGTCAATGATATTCTATCTCGTTGATAGTCTCATATAATTATATTGTATTTAAACATTTATTTGTCATATAAAAACAAGTATATTTAGATTGTAAAAGATACATAATAATTGTAAAATTTAGGTAGTTTTATCCATTGTATTGTATTGATTTCATATTTTCCTTGATTTTATACTTTTTTCAACTTATCTTAGTAATATACTTTCAAAATTAGACTTATATAATTTATATTATATTATTCTTCGTATAATATTAATTACATAAGCTTCCAAACATTAATTAATATTTCAAATACAAAAAAATGAATTGAATTTGAATATTCGAACTCAAAATGAATTGAATCTAAATTTAAGTTAGTAAATTCGTTTGAAATTCGATTCGAGTTCGGATTCGAAACTTTTATAATGAATTGAATTTGAATCCTGCTGGATTCTAAGATATTCGATTCGATTAACACCCCTAATCTTACTTGGGTCATTATATTAAGGTTGCATTAAAATTTTTTGAGTGTTGTGATGCAGGAAGATGATCCTCTGCTACAACGTGAGTTACAACAGAGATGTTGTAATCTATTTTATTTTATTTTGCGAGTTTGATTCCTAAATACAGTCTTATAAATTGAATCTCATATCAATGCTCTGTATATCTTCCATATTTCACTCAAATTTGAACTCATTTGTTACTTTATCTTAATGGTTTAAGGTTTGAGGCATTTTTAGATGGAATTTAAGTTGCTTGAATCTTGACTTAATGTTTGACCACTAAGGTAAGATAACAAATAAGCTTGAATATTAATGAAAGTGGGAAGATAAGTAGAACATTGATCTAGGATTCAATCTATAAAGGTTGGATTTTGAATCAAAATCACAAAAAAAAGAAAAAATGGATTACAACATGTTACAACGGAGGATCATGTGATGTGATCTCATTGTAATTTGGGAGAATTTAATTGTTTATAGTATTCTATGGATATTGTGAATGAAAGGAAGCACAATGGATCCTCTGTCGTACTATACAGTTTTGTTGTACCATCAAAACCGCTCGATCATGATCGAGCGGTTCACAAGCAAAGGAACTCTAAAACCCAGAATTCATGCGAACCAATCGATCCTTATCGAGCGGCTTTGGCTGTACAACCCAGAATCTGATGTACAACAAAGGATCCGGTCTCTGAAAGAAAGTGGTGTTTTTTTATTTGATGTGATTTATATTTGTGGAAAGGATCATAATGATGCATTCTAAATTATGTCGTGTATTTTTGATGCAAAGCTCTATTTTTTTTATTTTTCATCATCATATTCTTTATGGTTTTTATACGCTTGTGCTCCTTCAAAACTTTGGAATTACAGTTGCGATCCTCTCTTTTTGCAATATCACTTGCATCTTTACCTTCATGCAGTGCAACAATTGTGCCCCTCTGTTATTTTTGTCGTCTGTCAAATGAGCCAAATCATGATTTACACAAACCAGGGTTTGGCAAGATAAATCTTATCATGGCTTGCTCCTCCCTTTCTATAACAATTACGCACGCTTCACATTAAACAACCACATTCAAAGAGGTGGGGCTTTCAACACCTAGACCCAACCACCATCATATGTCCTCATCCTTCATCCCCACGACGCTCTCCAACCGTCGATGAGGCCTACATCAACCAAGCCAATCGCATGACCCTCCTCACACTCTAACTCCAGTAGCACGCCTATGTGTGTCTGGGGGGTGGGGTAATAGGGTGGCAGAGGAGATTGGGGGCGACAACCATGGTTTGGAGGATGGAGAGGGAGGAACAGAGGAAGAAGTCGACTAAGACGGAAAAAGGGAAGATAATTTCACTTGTACCCCCTCTCCATTCTTTCCAATTATTCTTGTGCCCTTAAGCTAACATGTGTTTGGAAGGGGAATGGACGACAACTAACCTAAAGGCCATAACTATGAATCGTCCAAAAAGGTAGGGGCACAAGTAATAATGCAAAAAATATAGGGGTATAGTTGTAATTGTGAAATCTCGGAGGATGCATAAGTGTAAAACACCAAATTTTTATATAATGATGGATTTTTAAACTAAAATAACATATGCACATATAACCTTCTAGCAAAATATGTTTTTTTTGTGTTCATACCTTTAAATTTTGCATGATATTTCCATCTAAATCCAACATAAACTCAACCTAAAAATAATGTACAATGGAAAATAGGAGGTCTTTGACTACAAAAATGGGAAGAATACAAAGAGGAAAAAAATTAGACAGCCGTCCCAACACACATAGACTACCAATAACAAAATCGATGAATGTGTTTATTCATTCTCACTCTTTAATACGTCTCATCTCGTGGAATTGCATGAATATCTATAGTTAGGGATGAAAATAAATGTGAATATATTCGTATCCGATCCACTATTGTATTCGTTTTATACATATTTTGACATTCGTATTCGTATCCGTTTTAAAATGGATGCGGATATGGATATTCCCTTGACATTCACTTATATTCGCATTCCTATTCATATATTCTGCTTAGTCTAGACTTTCTTTCCTTTCCCGATGCTTACAGGAGTTTTCGTGTGTAAATATAGTAATAGATTTATTTATAACTGTGTGTAACAATAATTTACGATTGCATTTATCGTTGTTTATATAGTTGTTGTCAAATTACTATATTTGATATATCTATTTTATGTGTAAACCATCCCAAACATGTAAATTATAGTTGATCTATTAAATATTTATGTTATTATTTATATCCGATTCATATTCGTTTACATTCGCATTTGTTTTTAAGGATATGGTAAAACATTTATCATATTTGTCAATATTCATATCCGTAACCGTATTCGTATTTTAAATGGATAAGGATGTGATTATACCTATATTCCTATCCGTATTCGACCGTTTTCATCCCTATCTATAATTCCTCAACATCCAGAAACTAAGATCGACCTACATCTTCAAAAAATTGCCTTACAATGAATACATATCACATTCAATTTAATGAAAAATATCTTAGGCAAACTATTTACCGATACATGTAATTCTTTTCAAACATTAAAGTGATAAATTTAATTTAATGACCATATTGGCAAAGGAAATTTATAGGCTTCCCCCAAAAAGAAGAAAAAGAAAAGGATATTTACACTCATAATCCCGAGTAATTTTGTAATTACGTTCAAAACCCCACGTAATTGCGGATTACATGAGGAACCATGAGTAATGGTTAACTCTTACACGACATGATCCTGTGTTAACTTCCATCCATTCTCTCCGTCGAGGGAATCCATCTAATTTTGACTATTTTGCCCCTTGAATTGAATTATATTTTGCAAAAAGCGCCATCCAGGTTTCTCATGCAATTTGCATATCTAGTCCCATATAACCAACGATTGTCTTCTAAATCCCACGTCTTCTCATTCATATGCTCGCATATCCTCTTCATAGCCCTATCTATTGACGATTGAGATTAATTAGTATAATCAAACGTTAATTTCTTGATAAAATAGAGTCCATGCGTTCTTCGTTTTACTCTTTGGCATATTTTTTTAGTTAGATTATGATATTTTTCCAAAGGATTTGATTGGAATCGTCATGTAATCCAAGCAAGGTCTGAGTTTGTTCTGAATGGACATCCAGGATATCATCGCCACCGGCATGGGCAGCTGCTCAGTGACGGTCGAGTGGGCATTGTCGAAGCACCTCTGGCATTCGCACATGCTAGACAAGGCCATGGAGGAGGTCGACAATGTGATCGACAATTGGCGGTGGGTTGAGGAAGGGGACATCTCCCAACTCCCTGACATCCATAGTCAAGGAAGGCGATGTGGCTCTACCCCATCGCCCCCCGTCGTCATCCCCCACCTATCCCACGCGCATCGCAACATCGACGTCTATGACATCGACATGTAGATCTTCATCAACGTCTACACCATGATGAGGGGCCCAGAAATCTGGGAGTCTCCGATGAGTTCCATCCGGAGAGGTTCCTGGAGAAGTCGACGGATGTGACCGGGGATAGACGTTAACGTTTGGCACAAGGTCCGTGATTTAGAAGACAATCGTGAGACGGGTCACGGGCGTAGGGGCTAGAGGGTAGGGGGCTTCAAGCGACGACGATGGAGGAGAGGGGCCATCGGGCATAGGGGGCTAGAGTGGAGGGAGCTTCAGGCGGTGGCGATGGAGGAGAGGGGGGGATTGGGCAATGGGGCTGAAGAGTTAGAGGGTGTTAGTGGAAGAAGAGGGGGTGAAGGATGAGGGGGAATTTGTTTTTTGTTTTTTAAAATTTATTTGTATTTTAATAATAGTCGTTGGATGAAATATATGTTCAATTAAGTTAATGATATGGTTGAATTAATGGACAAATTAACAGAATGTTATGGGTGTGAGACGAGTTATACGAGGTTATTAGCGTAATTGAAAATTTCTGAGGGGAATGGATGTAAATATCGCAAAGAAATGTCTAGACATTTCAAGCATGTGAACTTTCCAAGCAATTTCTTACCATTCCCGGTCGGAATGGTAAAGGTCGTCACGCGGCACTCCACACCTCGATCGCCAATCCGCCAATAGCCCCGGAACCGTCCGGAGATCGCCACGTGGCGGGCGATGGCGCCGGTGCCGGCGAGCGTGGTGAGGCAGGCGGAGCAGCTGAGGATATCCGGCAACGAGTACTACAAGAAGGGTTTCATCGGCGCCGCCATCGACGCCTACACCGAGGTGAAATACAAGATCCCTCCTTTCCTCCATTTCCGATGCGTGGGAACGATTTCGATTTGTGGGTGGTCGCTTTTAGGTCGAGAAATGGGAAATTTTGTATCTTTTCCGGAGATTTGTGGTTTATACGACATGGTTCTTATGGTTTGTTTGAATGGATAAATGCCTATTTGAATGCGCCGTAGAACCGTCTCTTTGACTTAATTTTATCAAAGACAACAAATTTAGGATTAGAAACAACATTTTTGTTTGCGTAGAGGTGGCTTTGTTTGACATCAAAAACCGTCGCTCGCATATTTTGGTTCTAACAATGTTTTAGGCGCAGGTTTCCTTCTTTTAAATGCGCTGTGAACAACTTAAGGGCATGTTTGTTGCAATGTTGAGCTTAGCCGATCATTTTGTAGGTGAAAGACTTCTAGATGCACTTATTTTTCGTGTTAGTTTTCGTTGTGCGTTTAAGCTAAGTGTTGTTGTAAACGGCAAATCAGTTGTGCATACCTGCGGACCAACTATGTTGAGCTGCAATTGCTCTTGTTCATTAGTCATTAAGTTGCAGCAAAATCTCACCGCCAGAAAACGATTGGTTGCAAAATTCATTGGTGCAAACCACTTCATATCGACCAATCCCAATGTCGAACAAACAAGGATATGCATCAGCTATCTTAAAAGAAGCATGATCCAACATAACATGTTTAATGACAATGATGCATGTTCCAGGCATGTGGAACCATGTTTTGGAGGTTGGTAATATGTAATTTTGGAGGGTGATATTTTTAGTACGAAAAAAATTCTAGACTTGTTTCTAGTTTGTTCCTGTAAACTCTGGTGGCCTATCTTTTTGTTTCAGCTATAAAGCACAATTTTGACCTTCAATGAGGCTCTGATCGCTACAGTAATTGTCACAGGGGTAAATCTCAATATCGATTTCGAGACTAACCTGTGCGGCGTTAGCTTCCCGCAAGCTAACCAGCCTTCCCGATGCGTGTAGGCGTACACCAGCACGCTAAGTAACCACACCGCTAGAATGCTCGTACACAAGCACAAGGACACACGAGGTTTGGCACTAAACCCTCTTTGTTATTGCAAGAGACTCACTCTGAGTGTGATATCTACAAATGAGCTCTACCCCTCCTTATATAGACAAGCCAGGGGTATACGAAGGGACACCATTATTACATGTACAATGAATGCAATGATTCTTAGTCTTCTATAGAGACCCTTCGTCTTCTTAGATGACTCTTCGTGCGCTTGACTCTTCATCTTCCGTGCAATCCCTTCGTATTCTGCAACTGACGCCTCATCGCCCGCTCCGTCAGCATGCCATGTCGTCTGCCTCGTCAGCACGCCATGTCATCACGCCACGTCACCAGTGGGCCCCACGCTCCTACGTGGATGTTGCAGCTCAAGCTCCATCAAGTGCCGCCGAACACTTGTGTTGTGCCAAGGGGAACCCGTAGTCCTGCAGTAAACCCCATCCTTAGCCATCCGTAAGCTAAGGTGAAGTCCTCCAGAACTTCATAGTGTGGCCACCGAACCACACGGTCGTGCGATACCGCTATCGCACGGTATTACCGTATTACGGGAGTTGGGGGTGTTACAGTAATCATTATGAAAAGTAGGCCTCACATGGTCTACATGGTGATCACAGGAGTTCCCTCGAACGATTCACACTAATCCTTGCAGTTCTCGATAAGCCCACACCCTTTAGAGGGTCCTAAGAGGCTTAACTTTTATAAAAACTATTGATGGCAAAGAATAAGGCGATCTGATTTTAGGAAAAAAAGGTGGCGATGAAAGAGGGGATGATATGAGGACAAACTACAAATTTCTATGCTATTAAAGGTCTTGCACTGTACATAGGATTATCCTAAACAATTAAAGATTAGTGTTGAGATGTTTATTTATCATCATATTATATTTACATGTTATGTTTTCTTTGGGTATCACTTATATAATTAACCCGTGGCTCTTCTCCTATATAAGAGAGCCATGGGATCTCTTTTATGTTATGAATAGAATTTCTCTCAACATGGTATCAGAGCAACGGTCCTAGACCGGGGTTCTCGAACCAAAACCCTAACCCGCCGGCCTCTCCCCGCGCTCTCCGCGCGCCGCTGCGCTCCACCGCGCTCCTCCGCGCCCCTTCCCGCACCTCCGGGCGGCCTGCAGCGCCGCCGCGGCCCTCCAGGCGCCACCGCCAACCCATTCCAGCACCGAGGCTGCCACCCCCAGCGGTCGCTGCCGCCTCGCAGCAACCCGACGAGGCCCTAGCGACGCTCCTTTGCCTCCGTAGGCGCTGTGGATTGATTCACAAGGGGTTAGACACACCCTAGGCGGTCTCGGGTCTCTGTTTGAGTCCAGTGGACCCGTGTTCACGTGCGTCGAAGTCTGGACTGATCTGCGAAGGGTGATATAGTCTGATTTCTCCCTTCATTTGTGGCCTTTGACCACAAACACAGCATTAGGGATGAGTGTATAAGTCTACAAATACACCTCATCCCTCATTTGATGTTGTAGACAAGTTTTTTTTCGAGATATTCCCCTCTTGTTCCACAATTTGGCGTATTAAAGAATGTTAGAAATCAAGGGTGACGTGTTCTCCTCTTCCGGTGCCTTTAAAGGACCGACACCTATCATAAAGATGGACGAGACCAACTACGAGTTATGGTCCATGCAGATTCGTACCTTGATGCAATGCCACAACAAGGAGCATATTCTGACTGATTCAGAGCCGGTGGACAAGACTGGGGCCAACACATCATGGAAACAAGATGATGCATATGCTCGTATATGGCTCTCTGGGTCGCTTAGCACAGAGATTGCTAATGTTATTGTCAATCAGCCAACTGCAAAGGCCATGTGGGACATATTGACTGCTACCTATGGACAAGCGAAAAATGAAAGCAAGATACACCAACTTCAGTTCGACATTTTCTCGACCAAGCAAAATGGTCGACCTTTACATGCCCACTTTTCACATCTGAGAGGCATGTTTGAACGACTTCATAGCTTCATGCATATCACTACCAGCGTAGAACAACATCAGGCGTATCAGAATGCCACTATGACTGGCGTTTTCCTGTCCTCTCTTGACTCGGAGTATGATGCCGCTCGTACTCAAATTCTGACTGGCGAGACCATACCACCAATGAAGGAGGTCTACAAGCGGCTGAGCAGGATTATTACCACACCTACATCCACGCCACAACCGACTTCTTCGGCTATGGTTGCTTCTCGTGGACGAGGCAGTGCGTCCTAGTTTCGTGGTCGTGGACCTCGTGGTAGAGGCAGAGGCCTTCAGCGTGGTCCGTGTTCTTATTGTCACCGTCCTGGCCACTCAGAGGAGACATGCTTTCACAAGCACGGCTTTCCGACGTCTGCACGTGTTGGGAGCAGACTGACTCTTCACCTGCACCTACTACTGATGCACGCTTTGACGATCTTGTCTCGAGACTTCGAGAAATGGTGACTACTCCTATGACTCAGACTGCAGGACCATCAGATGCAGAGAGTACTACCCAGTTTTTATCAGGTATTTCATATGTGCTTACCAGTAGCAACAGTTCTGATGTGACAGATTGGATTGTGGATTTTGGAGCGTCTCATCACATGTGTGGAGATCGGACACTATTTTCTTCATACACGACTATTGCTCCTGGGCGATCCGTAATCATAGCCAATGGAGTTCGGCTACCCATTGTTGGTCAAGGGGGGATTGTTTTAGCCCCTTTTATACGTCTTCAGAATGTTCTACATGCTCCAGTCTTTCATTTGAATCTTTTGTCTATTAGCCAAATTACAAAAGATTTACACTGTCGTGTCATTTTTGACCCCTCTTCTCTTATGTTTCAGGACATACTAACTGGCAGGATGATTATTCATGGCCGTGAGCAGAGAGGATTATACAAACTTACTGTTCAATCATGTGCTGGGGTGACCTCTATTCCCTCTAGATATGCCTCGCCTTTTCTGTGTCATCTTCGCTTTGGCCACCTTCCTCTCCAAAAGATGATACGTGTTCTCCCGCAACTATCTCCTCGTACTACTCTGGACTGTGAAGCTGTCAGCTTGGGAAACACCATCGCTCCTCCTTTCCGAGTCATCCAAGTCTTAGTAATAGTCGGTCCTTTGAGTTGTTTCATTTTGACATTTGGGGTCCAAGTCGTGTTCCTGATCATCAGGGGCATAGATTTTATATGGTTGCTGTCGATGATTATTCTAGACTTTCTTGGGTTTTCTTGCTTAAACACAAGTCTGATGCAGGCGCTATAATTAAATCTTTTCTTATTGAGATCAACAACATTTTTTCTGCTAAAGTTAAATACATGCGTACCGACAATGCTTTGGAATTTTCTACTCTTCATTTAGCAGAATTTCTCCAGTCTCTGGGTATAGTTCATCAGACTTCGTGTACTTATACATCACAGCAAAATGGGGTTGCAGAACGCAAACATCGTCACCTCTTAGACATCACGAGGACATTGTTGATTCACAGCAGTACACCTCATTCCTTTTGGGGGGATGCTGTCCTAACCGCCTGTTACTTGGTAAATCGCATGTCATCCACCATTCTTGGAGAGAAGAGTCCCTTCTTTATTGCGTTTCCCGAGAAGGAACTCTTCATACTTACACCTCGTGTTTTTGGATCGGTAGCTTTTGTCCATGACTTTACTCCTGGCCGTGACAAGCTCTCACCTAGGGTTCGTTTGGTTGCAGGGTTGGGCAGGGTTGGGTTGGGGTATCCCTCCTTCCAACCCTCCCAATCCTCCTCACAGTTTACTATTCATAGGGGTGTCCCAACCCAACCCAACCCTGCCCAACCCTGCAACCAAACGAACCCCTAGAGCTGTCAAATGTGTCTTTGTTGGTTATTCTCGTACTCAAAAAGGGTATAGATTTTTTGATCCTGTTGGGAGAAAATACTATGTCAGTGCTGATGTTACTTTTTTCGAATCTATTATTTCTCTCCTACAGTGATAGGTTGTCTAATACTGGATCCAGAGAAGACGTTGTGGTTCCTCCACCTCCATCTGCTCCTTGTAATGTCCCACGGTCTTCACCACCTACACTGCCACCCCCACCGCCACCTCCACCCAAAGAGTCTACTTTCTTACCCCATGTTTATACTCGCAGGTCTTCTACTCGTCCCTCTGCTCATGCGCCTACCACATCATCCACCATGCCTCAGGTATGTTAGGAACATATTATTTCTACTGATGGCACTGGAGATTTTATTGATGAACATGAATAGTTAATTCCAGAGGACGGTGAGGCTGATGACCTAGAGATACCGATTGCTCTAAGGAAACCTCGTCGCCAATGTGCTACTTACCCAATGGCTGCACATGTTTCCTTGGATCATCTGTCAGAGGACTACAAGAAGTTTATAGTGGGACTATCTGCTGTTACTATCCCACGGACGTATCAGGAGGCGCTCCAGGACAGTAGGTGGCGCCTTGCTATGGAAGAAGAGAATGATGGCTCTGCAATCACGTGACACATGGAGCATTGTTTCATCTCCACCAGGAGCATCTATTGTGAGCTGCAAAAGGATATTCACGATCAAGCAAAGGGCCGATGGCAGTGTCCATCGATTCAAAGCAAGGCTTGTAGCTCGAGGGTTCACCCAAACTTATGGGGTGAATTATCAGGACACATTTTCTCTAGTAGCAAGACATTCAACACTACGCATTCTGCTATCTGTTGCCGTTTCCAGGGTCTGGCCTCTGTATCAACTTGATGTCAAGAATGCCTTTCTCTATGGGGATCTCCAGGAGGAAGTATATATGCAACAACCACCAGGATTTGCTACTGAGGGGGAGTCTCAGAAGGTGTGTCGCCTTCACAAGGCGATTTATGGCCTGCAGCAGAGTCCGAGAGCTTGGTATCAAAAGCTATCGGAGTTGATAGAGAAAAAGGGGTTCGTGCGGTCTACTGCGGACCACTCACTGTTTGTACAGAGGACACCTAGAGGTACCGTGGCTATTCTTGTTTATGTGGATGATATTGTCATTACAGGAGATGATGAGCAGGGTATTCTTACCGCCAAGGAGTTCCTTGGTCAGCAGTTTGTGACTAAGAACCTTGGCAATCTTCGCTACTTTCTTGGGTTAGAGTTCGCCAGGAATCAACGTGGACTTGTGATGAATCAAAGAAAATTTGTGATGGACCTCCTATCTGAGACATGCATGACAGGGTGCAAACCTGCTTCTACTCCTATGGATGCGAGCATGAGATTGTATGATGAGGACACCGAAGAAATTGACAGGAGGAGATATAGAGAGCTTGTTGGGAAGCTCCTATACGCCACCATTACCAGGCCGGATATTGCTTTTGCAGTTAGCAAAGTCAGCCAGTTCATGGAGCAACCCAGGAAGGTACATATGGATGTCGTACACGTGATCTTGAGGTATTTGAAGACTTCACCTGGCTCTGGCCTTATGTTCAGTAGGGATACATCACTTGAGGTGACATGATGTGCAGATGCAGACTATGCTGGTTGTCCCAGGGACAGAAAGTCGATTTCTGATTTTGCTATCTTTATAGGTAGTTCACTTATTTCATGGAAAAGCAAGAAGCAGACTGTGGTGGCCAGATTTAGTGGTGAGTCTGAATACAGGGCTATGGCACAAGGATGTACAGAAATGATGTGGATCAGATCTTTATTAACCGACTTTGCTGTCGAGGTGTCTCTTCCTATGAAGCTTTTATGTGATAATCAAGCAGCTTTATTTATAGCCAATAAAACCTGCATTTCATGAGCGGACAAAGCATATCGAGGTGGATTGTCACTACACTAGAGACATGATCCAGAAAGGCCTTATATCCACCTCTCATGTTTCCACAAGAGATCAGACTGCAGATATCTTCACGAAGGCACTGGCCAGAGGTCCATTTCAGAGATGCTGTTCCAAGCTGAGCATGATTGATATTTATGCTCCAGCTTGAGGGGGAGTGTTGAGATGTTTATTTATCATCGTATTATATTTACATGTTATGTTTTCTTTGGGTATCACTTATGTAATTAACCCATGGCTCTTCTCCTATATAAGAGAGCCATGGGATCTCTTTTATGTTATGAATAGAATTTCTCTCGACAATTATCAAAATAAATAAATTCTCAACTTGAACAATTTTTTATCCTTAAATTAGATGTAGTAGATGATGGAGAAATAAGAGGAATGTGGTGTATTCTTGATGAAGTGGAAAGATATGACAACTAAAGGAGGATTGTAGCTTGGGGATGTAGGTGTTTTGGGACTTTCAATGACACACTAATGATCAAGTGGGTATGTGGTGTAGCGTGAAGTTGAAAATCAGGATAAATTAGGATTTCGATTAAAAGTAGGGCTTGCAGCCCGTTTATTTCCATCTAATTAGATTCTAATTAAAATTAGGATTTTGATGTTCAATTTGAGTCCTTACATTTTGATTTTATTTAAATATCGAGGTTCCATGTTATCTCTAATTAGTTATTAGGTTGAGTAATTTTAGGAGTGTAGTCAGAGTTGTTGCAACTTGAGTCCTTACATTTTCCTTTTTTATGTTGTAATTCATTCGCTCTCTAAATCTCTATATAAAGGGTTGTGAGTAGTGATGCAAATGAATATGGATATATTAGTATCTGATCCGCCATCATATCCATTTTATACATATTTTGACATCAGTATTCGTATCCATTTTAAAAGGGACATAGATATGGATATCACTTTTATATCAGCAAATATCCATATTGTATCCATATACATGTTTTGTATACAAATATAGTTGTAGATTTATTTTTTGGGATTTTTGCCTCACGAACTCTAAAAACTTTGTAAATTATCTTCTCGATCTTGTATTCTTCATAATTATCACCTAGTTCCTACAAACTTGATCCATTTAACGCCATGAATGCCATTAATTTGACTCTTCTTGAGTCAACTTGCTTGAGTTAAACAAACCATACCCCTCTCCTTCCTTCTTTCTCTTTCCATTGGAAAAGCTCAAGCTTCTCCACCTCCATTGCTTTGCACTCTGTTGCCCTCTCCGTGCACTCCGCCACCGTCTTCGCACTCCCCATCGCGAGGAGCTTCTCGCCAGAACAAGGGGCTGCAAGCCCTCTACATGGATGAGAACCCGGTTTGGACCTTGAAGCTTTAGAACCCATCGCCACCAAGGAGGGGTTCGGCCCTTGATCCAAACTGATGCAGCGTTTATCGACAAATTGAGCTTCAAATGGGATAGTCCGTCCGCTTAACTTTATCAATTAGGGTCTAATTTTCGTCTGTTAATTATAGTCTATCTAGTTAGGGTCAGATTATGATTACGATTAATTGATTCTGTTGCAAATTTTATTCTATTTAAATAATTAGATCGTTTGTGATCTCAAATCAATTAGTTAGTTGGTTAGAGTCTATTTAGAGTCAATTAGGATAAGTTAGAATTTGAAAATTTGTTCGCTTTCTATTTTTGTAATCCCTCCCCTCCTATATAAAGGGGTTGTTAGCCTATAAGTCTCAATCAATTCCAGAGTTTATAAAATTTGAGATTTTATCTCATACATCTCCCTTTTTCTTTTCTTCTTCCATGCGATCTCTGCGATTCTTCTTCTCCAAATCTCTTGCAACTGATAAGTATTCTCTTCTTCCACCCTTCAATTTCTTCCACCACATATTTTCCACCATCAAAATAAAGTATTCTTCACTGTTGAAAATTCATGTTTGCATCACAAACTCAACAGAGATCGTTTACTCAGGTGGTGCAGAGTCTAAAGGTGTCCTCACAAGTCCGCGTGGGCTAATCAGAACTCCCGAGAAGATCTTTCGGCAAGTCCAACGGCTCTAGTGCTTGCACTGGTGTCTCCACCTCTGTGACGGAGAACCAATGTTGTAGAAGTCGGTATTCGGTATTTAATCAGAGGGGTCAATGAATAAAGAATATTCAGTATTGAGGAAAATATTCAGAATTATTTGATTATGTATTTTTTAATTATTTTAAATGTAAAAGTTATGTCTAATATATATTTATACATATATGATCATCAATCAATAAGAGTCCAAGATTAAAGTATCAATGGACAAGTTACATAGATGGAGCTTTAATATTTGTGGTGATACCAGGATCAATGGGAACCTATAAAAAATAAACAAAAAAAGTCAGCAAAAGTCGGCCGAATATTCAGTTGAATACCCGAATATTCGGGACAAATATTTGGGAATATTCGGGTTGGACCGGATATTGACCGAATATCAATATTCTATTCGTCACCCCCACCAAACAAGAATATTCGATTGAATATTTGGTCCATTCGACCGAATATTGAAACATTACGGAGAACAATATCTTGATCTAATGTCCCGCTTCCAACCTCCTCGACTTGCCACTCTATGATACCGCCGACAAGGATTACAGGCACCAAAGCCTTCAAGTTTGGCGTCAGTTTGGTCAGTTCTTGGTCACCATCAATCCCAAATGCGCAAGGTTGTTTATGGGCATCTGGGTTGGCAGTGCCGCTGCCCAACCCTTTTTCTGATGTGGACAATGCTGGAAGCCTGAAAAGAAATTAAACTTTGACATTAAGTAACGCACAATCAATCATGAAAAATTTCGGTAATGTGTTGGGCACCTCGCTAATGGTTCAAGGGACTCGCAGATGAGCAAGGAGTTGGATTCTCTGGGCAAGCTGCAATGGATTTGGGGAAGGGGCCGGTTCCAAGGTGAAGCCCAGAGAATCAAGCTTCTCATCACGTGGGATCCCATCTTGGAACTGGGTCATGATGTCGTCCCTCAACTTTTAACCCTGCAGGCTGAGGTCAACTCTGAGATCATTCCTGAGCATGGTTGTTCAGTCTCCAAAATAGTCGTCTGCCAAAATAGAAAAGAAGAGTAGAACATCACTAGCAATAAGAAACCAAAGCATGGAATTACATAATAAACACAATAGTCTTATTACCTTTTGAAAACCAATGGTGGCATTCTCAAGCATTTCTATGAACACCTCCGGGATCTAGAAAGATTTGATCCTCAATTTCAATGTAGAAAAACTAATCATGAGATCCCACAAAGAGATGGAATATGGGTCTGTCTTATCATACCCTTATAATTCTTGATTTCCACTGCCATTTTGGTCTTTGTTAGGAAAGAGGACACCCATCTTCTGTAAAAAAAACCATCGACAAATTCATTAAGCACGAAATAGCCACAATCGCGGTAGAATGGCTTGAGGTCCTAGAGGAAAAAAGGTCAAACCTTCAACTTTGATGCAATCCATGCTCCTCTCGTGCAGCTTCCTCCTCCTGAAACCACACATGTTTTGAAGTAGGAAAACGTGTTGCAAGCGCCAGGAGGTGAATTCTCTATCTGGCACTTGCAACACGTTTTCCTACTTCAAAACATGGGTGGTTTCACATCCCCAACATGCCATATAGAGATAAAAAGGGTATGGTTTGTCAATTTTATAAACAAAATGGTAAACATGTCTTATTTTTTTACCGATTCTATTAAACCCCTTAATGGAGAAATGGACGGGTATCAACCACAGGGGTTGTGGTGTAAGAGTTAGCAAGCTTGCATGATTTAGGTGATAGTTACGAAGAATATGGGGTCGAGAAGGTAATTTGCGAAGTTTTTAGGGTTTATGGTGTAAAATTATCTTATTCTTAAGCTAACTTAATTTTAATCCTTCACCATATTTGATACAACTACTATGAAATAAAATACATATAGTATATTTATATCATGTGTAATCCAATATGTGTATATTGAAGATAATCCTTATATAATTTCTAATATTATCCATATCCGATATACATCTGTGTTACATGTGTATACATTTTAAGGAGATGGTAACCTATTTTCATATCCGTCAGTATCCACATCTGCTTCCGTATTCATATTTCAAAATAGATACAGATATGATAATACATGTACCGGTATCCAAATCTGACTGTTTGCATCCCTAACCGTGAGTCATTGTTAAAGAACTATTGAAGTTATTAAAATTGGAGATTTCTCCATCCTCTGTCTTTCCTTTGTCCTTCCTCTTTTCTTCAATCCCTCCCACTCTTGCACATCCCCGTGCTTCTCTCCCAAAATCTAATGCTACACGCATGCTTCCCTTTCTCTCTCACATCCATATTTCTCCCTTCCCCTCGCAACTATCCAAGGTTTTGTGTAATGGAGGGGGCTACGTGTAAACAGAAGTAACTATCCAAGGTTCTATGTGTAATTCAAAATTATGGAGTGTTCAACGTGTAATTACAAAAGTACATCGGGTTATGAGTGTATTCCTTTTTTTAATCACATCAGCTAAAGGTCAAAAGATCAGAGCACTCACATCACTTCAAAATTATGGCGAGAGTTGCATGTCTCAACCATAGTTTATAAACTATGTTTTGAAAGATTATTGGATTCAAAAAGGTCATAAGGGTGTATTTAATTCCACAAAGCACGACTCAGGCATGCATATATGTTTACAGGTCATGGCTAAAAGGTAACATAGATATGATTTAACAATACCACAAAGCAGTTGGAGGCACTAGCAAGTTGCAGTATCTGGTTTCACATGTTATTTCATACAAAAATTTCCCCTTAACATGACGTTTTTCATAGAGGAACCACATTTTTCTTGTAATAGCACGTGGAATCTTTCTCAAGTGATTTTCCATTCATATTACTGAAGTGAATTTAGAGCTTGGAAATGACTCTATGATTTTCTTGTGGGGTGTATTCTACTTTTTTATGATTACATATTTAAATAATGACTTGGGTAATGAATTGGAGTTTTTAGTCTATCGTGCTATTCCCTAATGTGGCTGCATGCTGGACTAATCGGGCGCAATGTCACCGGAAGAGAAGGTATATCGATTATAATGTATTTTTAGCGAAACCTTTAAATGTGCATGAACTCTGATGTTTACTATACTAGAGAGTGGGGAAGAGTCGAGGAAGACTGCAAAAAAGCTATTGCTCTGGACACAAACTCTGTCAAGGTATCTTCTTGTTTTTTTCCTCCTATTGGAGACTTTTATTTAATAGTTAAGTTGATTGCACTATTTAAATTTCGGTGTCCGTACAATGGTAATTTAAAAAATTATGTTGATTTCCCTCTCTGTGAAGTTAATTAATGATATATTGGAAAGCCTTTTGTCTGAGAAGAGTAACTACTCTCCTATAGGTCTGATGTTCAACTTGCAACTTCTCGGTGTCAAATTACTGTTATTATGCTTAGTTCTTCTAATTTTTATATATTGTTATGCACTTGAGAGTTATTTACAGTTGCAAATCACACATATAAAATCTTTCTATTGAATATTACCCTGTGTTACAGGGTCATTACATGTTGGGGCTTGCTTTGTTGGAGAGGCAGGAATATGCTGGTGGAATCAAAGAACTGGAAAAGGTTAGAATATCCATTTTCATGTTTCTCTTTATCCAAGTTGTGGCCTCTGAATGCAGAAGTATAGGATATCACACACAAACACAGTACATGTCTGTGTTGCATGAAAACGAGATAAGTCTTTTTATGATGTGAATTATTAATGTGAAGTTCTTCATTACTCTTTGCTGGTTTGTAGTTAGGTTATATGAGCCAGGCCTGCCTATTTTCTGGTTTTGGCACAATTCAAAGCTGAGATTACGAGGTCCAGATCATACTTACAAAATCGAGCAAAAAGTCTAACCAGACATGCTCTGAATAAGCCATTTGGGATGGCGAATGATGGTTTGATTTTGGTTCTTCCGATTCCAAACCATTTGGTTTTCCTGGCCCTTTGACTCAATCAATCATAAACCTGGCCATATCAGGATTCGATAGCGTTGATCTGATCAAAATTCAGATCAGAGGTTCATTAATTGTTTAGTTCTTTGAATCTTGAGCGGAATTCTCTTAAACTGTCATTTACATTGTCAATATCTTCACTTATAGGTCTCGAAGTCATGTAATCCTGGCTAACCCTTTTATTAACTCCTCAAAACTATACATGGAGACAAAACGTGGGTGGTATGTAATCTTGCATCATGAAGAGAAAAGAAAAAATATGCGATAAATCGAGCAAAAAGTCTAACCAGACATGCTCTGAATAAGCCATTTGGGATGGCGAATGATGGTTTGATTTTGGTTCTTCCGATTCCAAACCATTTGGTTTTCCTGGCCCTTTGACTCAATCAATCATAAACCTGGCCATATCAGGATTCGATAGCGTTGATCTGATCAAAATTCAGATCAGAGGTTCATTAATTGTTTAGTTCTTTGAACCTTGAGCGGAATTCTCTTAAACTGTCATTTACATTGTCAATATCTTCACTTATAGGTCTCGAAGTCATGTAATCCTGGCTAACCCTTTTATTAACTCCTCAAAACTATACATGGAGACAAAACGTGGGTGGTATGTAATCTTGCATCATGAAGAGAAAAGAAAAAATATGCGATGATAGCGAAAGGATAAAGTAGAAGGGATGTTATTTCTTCCAATCATTCTCTGCAGGTGATTTCGTCCTTGCATCAGGCCTCCTTTCCTCAGTTGGCTGCTCCTTTTCTCCTTGTATTTTTTTCATATGAGACTTCTTTCTCGCTAAGAGAATCAGGGCACCATCTTTTCAAGCACTGGCCTTGAAAATCAATAACAATAATAAGAGCCAGTAGCTTTCCAAAAAAAACAAGGAACCTGTGTAAAAACATGAAAAAATACATATTATGTTGTAGTATATTATATTGATATCATCATCATCATCATTTGAAAAGTATGTGTTACTCGGAAACCCATTTATTAAGTAATACATTACAAGTATTTCTGCCACCTCTTAAATAAGTAAACCTTGCTCGTAAACATTCTCATTGCCTCAAGTAATTGCTATTGTGCTCTTGTTACAAGGAAGTGTAAAAGCTGATACTAATGATTATATGAGCTGGGGGTGAAGGCAAGGTTGTAGAAATCGGTACTCGGTACTCGGTCGGTGAGGTCACTGACTAAGGATTAATCGGATTTATTCAACTATTATTCGGTTTTTGAATTTTTCAATCGTTTTAAATATATAAATCAATTTTTATACATATATTTGTATATTTTCTATGCTATCATAATCAAATAAAAGAAACAATTGACTTTAAATATAACATTAAGCATACTAGAATAAGTTTGCTTAGAAAAACAAAAAACTAAAAAAAATAAAATTCTATGTAAAAGTTGATTGATTAGTCGGGTTGACCAACTAATGGCCGACTAGGCCTATTGAGTTGGTTACACCCCCCAACCCTCAACTCGACTAGTTGGCCGACTTTTACAACAATGGGTGGGGGTGGGGGGAGGAGGATTAGACAGTCATCACTTTAAGATATATTTTAAATGATTGATATCAATACAATATCCAAAAATTACGAAGAAGTATTAATTTATGCTCTGTTTGGGTTTAACTACAAGCAGCTTATCAGGCTAAAAAATTCTATTTGGGCAATTTTAGCTTGATACATAAATGCTGAACACCTTGGGTAGGCGTTTTCTCGAGTCATACACTCTTATTCCTGAAAAAATAATTAAATGCTGACCACAAGTCAAATTGTCGATAACTAATATCTTGAATTGTAATTTAACCGAGTCACCAGATGCTGTATTTGCTTTTCAGTTCAAGTGTCCAACCAAGGAAGCTTTTGTTTATGTTCTTTTTTAGTATTATCGGAAAGATTCTTGTATTGTAACCATAAGCACATTCTGCGGTTAGTTTTCTGCAATCTTCAGTATTCTGTTGGCATATCTCTATTCAATTATAGAGAGCATGCTGTCTTACAAATTTCTTACATCTCTCAAGAGTCTTTATACTGCACATTTTTTGTATGCTAGTCTGGTGATATTTCTCTTGCTTCTATGCATAACTGACGTTACATTGTTCTTCAACAAACATCTGAATGGAAAAACTGGAAGACACCTAACGTGCATATTAATCTTTGGCAACAAACATGCAACATTTGCAGAATTCATTTAGATCAATCTTGAAAAAAACTTGATACAGTGGTCTGACCAGTCGTAATGTTGAAGGGACAAGCATGAGTGCAGTGAATGTTCTTGCTTCTGGGGCATCGCCTTGAAAGAAAGGCCAGGGTAGCCCCACTGATCCTCACTGTTACACTTTCTTCCTTCTCTCTATCCCAACCTTATTTCTTCCATCTCTTTATAATCCTCAACAGCAACTAATATGGACTACCTGGCAGTCTACGTCAACCCGATTAAGTCATTATCCTCTCAGTATCTAACCCTGGACCTTTCTTAATCTGAGCTATCGAACTGGGCCTTACAGTTTGGAGTCACAATAACGGAGCTATATTGTTACTGCTGTGAGTCTTTTCTAGTCAGCAATGAATTGTTGTTCTTTTCTTTATTCTAGGATCGTTGCCCAAGTGAAAAAATATCAGATGGTATGGGAAGAGTACCAGCATTCTCCTTTCCTGGCTATTCAATTGTGTTAGGTTGGAAGGTCCTATTCTTTTTACTGTTGGGCCTAAAGGGCTGATGTTAGGAGGGATGAAAGGTCCACACTCTCCCAATTTTTCCTTGCTCTAACTATTCTTGGCATGAAAACAAAAGTACTAGTGCTGATGTGCGATGGCGTAAGCAATCACATCTCGCCATTTTTTTCATTTTCATGTTAGCCTAATCTTCTTTGTTATCTTCCCACTTTCTCTTTTTATCATCTATATATTCATATGCATACACTCAAGTACACAATATATTTATACGTACATATGTAAGCATGCACATATAGTTTGCCATTAGTGTGTGTGTAATGCTTACGTCTGCTTTTCAAAAAAGGGAACAATGTAGTGCACACATCATAATTATAGCAACAAGGTGCGTGCATGATCTAACCACTTATATGCTAATGTCAGCAACTGATTAAACTCCTCGTTGGAACTTGTGTTTCTTTAACTTCAAATTTCTGGTGATATGGTTTCTAACATTGAGGAGAAGATCACCTATTTGGGATGAAATCCTGTATGTGAGGAAACTTTACCTACTAACATCTAAAAGAAAACAACCATACTTAAATGGAAATAATGCTTTCCCATTTCATCATGACAACATAGTTTACCGCCTTCAAATACACGTGCGTGCACACACAAACATCACAACTGGAAAGTTTTAGGTATAATTTAGTAATTTGGATACTGAGAAATTTAATTATCTTTGTGAATTCTCTGGTGGATGTTCCGTTTTGGGTGCACACCAGACAGGCGACTTTTTACTGTATTTATCTTTTCTTTTCGCAAGTTGAATAATGAGATTGCTCATGCAAGCTGGTATGGGTTTGCTTTTTTTCCCTCCAACCTTACCACCTGGAAGGTTTAAATAAGAAGAAGAGGAAGTCTGCGACATTAGTTTTGGGACTGATCTGGGCACAAAGAGAGGAGGTCTTTTTGGTGGTGGTGGGTTTTTTTTTGGGGGGGGGGTGTGAAAAGTTCGATATTGCAGAGGAAGTATCTTGCTGATTAGAGGGCTAAAATTGAGAGGTTGCGATTTGTGAGTGCCACACACTTGCTTGGAAATCTTTTTCAAGCCTTCGATCGAGTCTTAAAAGCTTGCTATCACCTCCCAATGCTACATTTACATCAAAATGCTTTTTCAGATTTTTTTTCTTTTCGTCATTTAAACTGTGCCATGCTCATCATATCAGTAACCTCACATCTCATTGAACATGCTTTGCAAGAGACTTGTCCTGGAGAAGTTTCGATGTATGCATGATTTTCATTTGTTTCTCTTTTCTGAAAACTTATTCTTGCCTTTTGGCGATTTGATCCAGGCTTATGATCTTGCAAGGGGTGTGAATCCTTCGGTTCATCTGGTTGAAGAGATCTGGCAGGTTCTTGCCAAAGCAAAGTACACAAACTGGGAAATGGAGTCAGAGAAACGATCAGAAAGATTGGGGAAATTGAAGTAGGTTCACATCGTTGTTGGCAGTGAGTTTGTGAAAAAAATCATTTTATATTGGTATCTTTTTATTTAAACATTAAACGAAGCTTGAATTACTAGAAGATTAGGGGAATCACATGTGGGTTTCAGTTTTGCTGTGGATTCTGTATCTCAGAGAGGCTTGCAAAGATGCTCTTGTTGCACATTACACCGGTGGTGCTTCTCGAGCGGAAGGTGCTCCCAGGGAAAATAAAACATCTCTGAAAGAGCAATTGCAAATTCTCTCGTTGGAAGAACAGTTGCAACTTCTATCAGAGGTGTTCAACAAAGCTGGTGCTACCTATAAGCATGCAGAGGTGATTCTCATCACTTGCTACCCACCTTCCTATTTAAAGGTCGCATAATTTTAACATAAAGGGCGTCAAGTCTGATCTTTAATGGTCATCCTTTGTTCCCTGAAAAAAGTTGCTCCTGTTATTTATTAATTCTTAATGATGCTATTTTCTATTTTATTTTTGAAATTTTCATTTTACTTTTATTTTAAACCCTCTTTTTTTGAGAGAAAAAGGACATTTTAACGATACAAAAACCAAGACTTTGCTAACACCATCGCATGCTCCATAACGTTTTAGCCGTAAGACCTTTCCTGACGTAATAACACTATTTCTTGCTAGCCAGAGAGTCTAAACCATTGTGTCAACCATCATCCTGATCCTATCAGGTCCCCTCCAGTCCGCACCTATTAACTTCAGAATGTGGAAGCCCCATCACTAGCTATCCCATTAAGAGTGGCCACGTCCCATATCTCCTTGGATTTAGTGCACCCAGAGAAAAGATGTTCCACATCCTCCACCTAGCAGAGCATCGCACATGATATGAATCATGGCTATCGAAGAACCTTGCATGTCATGCACCCGTCGTCACTCCGTCATGCCTAACACAACAACAACAAAGACTTTTCCCACAATTAAGTAGCGTTGGCTACATGAAAATTTTGCCTCTATTCAGATCTACTTCGGGTCATTCTCGGGCTTAAATCTAAATAACTAAGAACCATTCGGATAGTCTCATTCCAACACCTCTTGACCTTCCTCGCTCTCTCTTAACCGTCTCAACATCCCAAATCTCGCATCTTCTAACTGGTGCATCAATTTATTTCCTTTACAAATGCCCAAACCATCTAAAGCGATTTTCTCTCATCTTATACTCTATCGGAGCTACACCAACTTTCCTTCTGATCGCATCATTCTGAATCCGATCTTTTCATGTATGACCACACATCGATTTTACCATTTCCATTTCTGCTAATGTCATTCTCTACACATGTCTATAATTTGCATGCCAACATTTTAATCCACAGAGCATAGCAGGTCTCACGGCTGCTATTTAATACCTTTCTTTGACTTTCAAATGGATTTTCTTATTACAACGAATAGTAGGGCTCCTCTCTACTTTAGCAACATGCAGTTATTCTATGAGCAACATCTCCATCCATTTCCCCATCTTGTTGAAATAGATCCCAAGTATCTAAAAGAATATTTCTTTTGAATGCTTTTTTTACATGAAAAAGAGGGTGTGCTCCCGAGTCGGGAGTCACCGCAGATTGCATTAAAATTTGGAAACAAGGGTTACATTACGAAGAGGCCCAAAAATTATATAAGGCCTTGAAGTGAGAAACAACATTCTCAGAGCAAAACCTCTGATTCTTGAATATTAAGTCATTCCACCCCAACCAAATGGCTCACAACATCGCAAATGGCTTGGAGCAGTCATCCGACGATCCCATGCCCACAGAGCGGATTGATCTCCAGAACGGGTCAGACCCGGTGGTCTCAACCCAAGCAACCTCCTCGTCCCTCCAAAGCCGCCTCGACGTCGCGCATCCAAAAAACAAATGATCCGCATCTTCCACAAAGTCCTCACATCTATCACACCGCATGTCGTCGATGCCTACCAATCTTCCCCTCCTTGCTTTATCGCATATACGGTTTCTTCTGAGGCACCAAAGGAAAATCTTCACCCTTTGCGGGATCCTTGCTGCCCAAATGATCTTCATATCCTGACACAGATCCTCATCCCGCTCCTCAGGCGCCGCCAAACCCCTCATTGCCTCATGTGCCTTCTTGATCGAAAATCTCCCCCCCTTTCCCATTCAAAATGGTCTGCCTCCTGTGTCAGCTCCCCTGGCGGCAGAATCTCTGTCAGCATCCTCATGAAGTCGTTGAGGCGTTAGTCCGAGGGGTCCGCGACGAACAACGACCCCCACGCCCTGTGATCCGCCACCTGAGCAAGAGTTGCATTTTTCGACGCAGCCAACACCTCCAACCTAGGATATCTTCCCCCAAGAGCTCCCCCTCTCATCCAGTCATCTCTCTAAAATCTGAAAGTGTGGCCGCTACCCACGCGGGTCCTCAACCTTGACGCAATGATCGGTAAAACGACTCGTATTCCAATCTATAGCGATGACTCGGACCTTTTCCTTCCGACCGTCAGCTCCTCGTTGACACCATAAATGCTCCTCAATAGTCTGGCAGCTAACGAGGTCGAGGAACCCCAAATCTGAGTCACCCACTTGGCAAGCAAGGCCTTGTTCATGAATTCGACATCACGGACACCAAGGCCACCATCACACTTTCCCTTCGTGACATCATCCCAGAACACAAGATGCAACCTTGATTTCTGTTGTCTTCCATCCTACCAGAGAAAACTCTTCATCATAGCCTCCACCTTTTTCCTCATCCCAACCCGCATCAACCGCGCCAAATAGAAGAAAATAGGGATGGCAATAAGGACATGCTTGAGGAGTGTCAATTTCTCACCCCTAGACAACATTATCGCTTTCCATCCAACCATCCTCTCCTCCATTCTGAGCATCACGCTGTCCCAATCCGACCTCTTAAGTTTGTCGTCCGTCAGCGGTAGCCCTAAGTAGGGAATAGGGAGTTCACCCAAAGGGCATCCCACTACATCCGCGAGCGTGCTGCGCTCCCCCATATCCATACCAAAGCTTACGACCACCGACTTCTGCCTGTTAAGCTCAAGTCCAGAGAGACTGCCAAAAATATCGACAAGGTGCACCACATTGCCATTCTGCTCCTCTGAGCCACCTAGAAAAAGGATCGTATCATCCGCATATTGCAGCACCGGAATAGAAAAACTCCCCATCCTGAAGCCCTCACACCACCCAGCCTCCACCGCCTGCCTGCACAAATTCGCTAGACAGTCCGCCACAAGAACGAAAAGCATGGGAGCAAGTGGACATCCCCGACGGACACTGTAACGCCCCGAAAATTTTGGCTTTTTCTAAAATATTAAAACATATACAATATCATACTCAAAAGAAGCGTCTCGTCGCAAGCTTTCCAACGAGACCAAGAATGCGCGAATCCGAGATCGTATGAGGAAGTTATGTCCTTTTTAGCGAACCATAGTCAGGGACTTTTATGGAAATATTACCCACGGATTTTGGTTTTATGATACACGTTGGGGAGATATTTTGGAGGATATTCTACCTCATTTTTTTGACAACCTTGTTTCCTTTTCACCCATTGAATGATCTTTAAGTACCTATTGATCTCTTTCCATCTTGTGCTTCCTTCCAAAGTTGATTTCTTCTTCTTCTTCCTCCTTAGAGAGTCAAGAGGAGGAGTGTCTCCCCGTAGACGAATTGCGAGGCTTCGGAGTTTCATTACAAGGAGAGGAAGAAGAACGTCGTCGCAAGGGAAAGGCGCACAAGTTTTAAGTCGTTGACCGCGTGCACAGATCGAAGGTTCTCGTTAGGTAACAGATTTTACCCTTCTCCCCTTCCTCTCGCTTATCTTGCGAATTTTGGAGAATGTGGTTTTAGGGGATGATTATTTGATTTCGATCCAACCCCCGGATCACCTCTTGCTGTTGGTATCCCATCGTCCCTTCATGATCATTACAAGTAACACTGCTTTCTCTGTATTACGTACATTAGAGGATGAGATCGATCATCTATCCTCTCTCATCGGATTAAATACTTTCTGGACCTTGTTTTGTTCCATGTGATCCTAGGTTTTATGTTTCGGCACCGATAAAAAAATTTATCTGTCGTAAGGTTTTATGCTACGACATCAAAGGTGATAAAATATCTAGATTTGAATAATGAGTTCTGTTTATAACTTTATTTTGGGATTAACGAGTTGTTGTGTATTAAATCATCAAATACGTAATATCAATTTTTTTATTTCTAATGTTACGTATAATGGAGGTGATTTAAGACTCTAAACTATAGATAATCTTTTAGGAACGGCTTCCAGTATGAACTTTCGGATTTCATAAACTTATAAACGAATATATCATTGTTAGAGGTTATATTAGACTTTGTGACATCCAATTATTTCTAGCAAGCCTTTACTAATTTCCTTATTTTTATATAACGAGGATTTTCTTTCTATTCGAAATGTGAGATCGTTCACGTGATTCAATTCATAGTTAGTAGGCGCATTAATAGCGTAAATTCCATTAATAGAGTCTTTCCCAGAAAATTAGTTATGCACGCACAATATCTCTTGAGGCATAGGGTGTGTTGGGTGACGCCGTCATTTACGAGCCTAATTGCTATATATATGTGTGCAATGTGGAAATTACTGACAGATCTTTCCATTTTCTTTCTTGACAATACATCTAGTGTATTAATACCTAGAGCGTGAGTTGTTATTACCAAATGCTGTATACCCACGTACATCATGCATAGCATCAACGAGTATTAGCATATACTTACTTCAACATGATCAACGATCCATGATGATGATACTTTTCTTCTTGTTCACTTTGTTTTAAATGTCGCATGTGGGTTAAGGGGATGATGTCCTAATTAGTGATGGAAAAGGGGTGTGAATATCTGAAATCTCGTGGTCAGCACGAGATAATGTGTTGCGTTGTCCTTGTATAACAATCAGATATGAATGACCCAATGGTTGGGCTGCGATATGTAATACCAATCAATAAGCCTTAGGAGAAAGATGCCTAAATGATTTTGTGATATGCGGGTCTTGATCTATATTAACGGATTGATTGATTGATTAAACTCGTGGTATAACCCAAGTACAATACTTTCGAAAGGGTTAAAAGATAAAAACTACAAGGTGGGTGCACACTCTTGTAGTCTGGTTGAGCCGACAATCAGTCACCCCCACTCGAGGGGCATCACAGAGTGGGGTGGTGGTGGGTACTCTGGAGAGTTTGGGTGGGTGCACGCGTGCATCACACCATGTAGATCTGTTATGTGACTTTAAATTTTGGAGCGAGCAAGACTCCTCCGGCAGACTCGATCGACAGACATCTCGAGTGTCAGAGTACTATTACCAGACTAGCTGAAGGATCGCACTTGCACACATGTCTTAGTCTGCTATTTGAATGGAACAATGCAGGTTTCATTTTTAGTGTAGACTTTCTCCTTTGACGGGTGAGTCCAGAATGAATAAATTAATAAATTAATAAAGAAGTAATCTATGAACAAAAGGACTTTAAGAGGTGGAATAATTGTGTGAATTGTCAAAAATCTACTCACTGCTTGTAACTTATTCAGAGACTTTCTAGTTGAGTTTCTTAGAATATTTTCTTTATACCCCTATAGTTACTGCACTTGCATTGCCTACATGAATTTTTGCTTTTACTTATAAATTATTGTTATATCCTTACTGGGTTATTTGACTCATAAGTTACCTCTTGGAAATCCAACAGGAAATCTTGAGCAGGAGACCGAGGCGAGAGTTTTTGGCTGTAGTTGAGAACCATTTCGGAGGTTGTTACCTAGTTGGGCAGTCTACTTTTACCTCTTTTTTTTGTGATGTAATAATAAGATCTTGAATTTTTATTGTCATCTTAAGTTGTGGACTTTTTCTCTACGAATGGAATATTTTTTTCTTTTGCCAATTTTGTATGAAATAGTCTATCATGCAGGTTGTTTGCAATTGTTGTTGGGTAAATTTTGTGAATGGGCATTGAGATGCGCTCCTACTGAGGTGGGGCGTTACATTTGGTATCAGAGCCCAATTACCCCATCACTTGTAGACAATTGTATGATAAGAAGAAAAGTTTATACATTAGACTAGTAGTCCCCTGACTCACGTCTGAAAATGGCATAGTCCACTAATCACCGAATCTCATCTCGGTATAACATTTTTTCCCCTCCTCCTACTGCAGATCATGCCGCCTCGTAGAAATCAGGCCACGCAACAATTAGATGCAATGATGGCATTACTGCAAGATGTGCAGCAAAGACAGCTCGCTCTTGAAGAGCGGTTCACCAGATCGGTATCTGAGGGTGGGTCTGACATGGGTGGGGGAGGTGCAGATCTCCCACCACCACCAC
The DNA here is from genome assembly GCA_037367405.1 of Ottelia alismoides. Taxonomy (NCBI): domain Eukaryota; kingdom Viridiplantae; phylum Streptophyta; class Magnoliopsida; order Alismatales; family Hydrocharitaceae; genus Ottelia; species Ottelia alismoides. The sequence goes on from JAZKJV010000111.1 coordinate 222,116, forward strand.
CTCCTCCACCTCGTCCATCATCACGACAGGAAGACGTCTTTTCTAAATACCGTAAGGAGAAGGTTCCAGAATTCTTGGGAAACACAAGCCCGGAGGAGGCAGAGAGGTGGCTGAAGCGGGTAGAGAAGGTCTTTCGTACCATACATGTGCCAGATGAAGAGAAGGTAACCCTAGCTACATACTCCTTAGCCGGATATGCTGAGGAATGGTGGACCTCTATGGAGCCACAGATTGCAATGCCGGCTACTTGGGAGTTGTTTACTGAGGCCTTCCGAGGGCATTTCTACCCGGAATACTGGATAGAGCAGCGACGTGTGGAGTTCACACTGCTGGAGCAAGGGAACAAGTCAGTGACTGCTTATCTGAACAGATTTACAAAATTGCTGAAGTATGCTACTAGCACTGTGCCAACGGAGTCTGACAAGGCATTCAAGTTCTTCCGTGGGCTTCGCAAGGAGATTCGTGAGAGATTGGTACCCCTTCGTTTGGTCACAATGAAGGAAGTGATTGATGCTGCTGCTCGGGTGGAGCAAGACTTATGTGAGAGTAAATCAATGCAGATGAGATCGAACTTTTCTGGCAGGATAGCCCGCAATGACAGAGCAGGAGCACGTGCAGGACAACGCTTCCACCCTCACCGTCCTGGAGTGTCGAACAGGTTTACTCACAGAGGAGCTCCTACCTTGGGGCAAGCACTTTCTGAGCTAGCAGGGACATCTCGTCCGATTTTGAGTACTGTTACAGATGCTCGTGTGGAGGATCGGGTCTGCTATCGATGCAACCAGAAAGGTCACATCTGGTCCAATTGTCCATTGGGATCTTCACAGTCTGGAGTTGTAGTACGAGGAGGACATCCCCAGCAACGGGGACGCGACTTTACATCTCGGAGAGGTAGGGGACAACCTTACCAGACTCGGAGCACGGCAGGCTCAAGTAGACCACAAAGAGAGGGACAATTGAACACTATTACTGACGGACAAGCGCACGCCTCAGGATCGGTAGTGCAAGGTATGATTTCTGTAGGCGACTTTACTGCTCATGCTCTCTTTGACTCTGGTGCATCACATTCTTTTGTATCGTTGAGCTTTGCGAATATCTTAGACCAAGAGCCTACCACAGTTGCAGACCCTTATCTTATTAAGGGACCTGGAGGTCAGTTGTTTGTGGTCAACCGGGTGTTTCCTGATTGTCCAGTATATATCGGAGGTTATATGCTAGAAGCATACCTATTACTATTACAGATGGAAGATTTTGATGTTATTCTTGGTATGGATTGGCTCGAAAATCACCATGCATGCCTTGATTGCTTCCAGAAACAAATCATTTTTAAGATTCCTGATTTACAGGAATTCGTATTTGATGGGAGTACCTTCTCTGGGGAAGTAGTATGCATATCAGCATTGCAAGCACATCGCTTGCTTGATCAGGGATGTGAAGGATACATTGCCCATGTCATTGGGGATCAAGTGCAGCACAAGGAAATTTCTAATGTAGAAATTGTTAAGAACTTTCCAGATGTTTTTCCAGATGAATTGCCTGGACTTCCTCTACAAAGGGAAGTAGAGTTTGAAATAACTCTTATGCAGGGAACTCAACCAATTTCTATTGCGCCATACCGGATGGCACCAACTGAACTAAAAGAACTTAAGGTGCAGCTGCAGGAATTATTGGAGAAGGGCTTCATACGCCCCAGTTATCTCCATGGGGGGCACCGGTCCTATTTGTTAAAAAGAAGGATGGATCTATGCGCATGTGTATAGATTACCGGCAATTAAATAAGGTGACTATTAAGAATCGTTATCCATTGCCAAGAATTGATGACCTCTTTGACCAATTACAGGGGTCATCTGTCTTCTCCAAGATTGATCTTCGGTCTGGTTATCATCAGCTGCGAATTAAAGATGTTGATATACCTAAGTCTGCATTTCGAACCAGGTACGGACATTATGAGTTCATGGTAATGCCCTTTGGCCTGACAAATGCCCCAGCTGCATTCATGGATATGATGAATCGGGTGTTCATGCCATTTCTTGATAACTTTGTGGTGGTCTTCATTGATGATGTCCTTATTTACTCGAGCAATGAGGAACAATACCGATTACATTTACAAACGGTGCTAGAGACACTGAGGAAACACAAGCTATATGCGAAGTATAGTAAGTGTGAGTTCTGGCTTCGACAAGTGGCATTCTTGGGCCACGTCATCTCAGGTGCAGGAGTTGCTGTGGATCCTGCAAAGATTGAAGCAGTTCTTAACCGGGTACAACCAAAGAACGTATCAGAGGTCCGTAGTTTTCTTGGCTTGGCGGGATATTATAGAAGATTCGTGAAGGGGTTTTCTCAGATTGCCCTTCCCCTTACTCAGCTAACCAAGAAGGAAGCGATGTACACTTGGACAGACAAGTGTGAGGAAAGCTTCCAGACGTTGAAGGATAAACTTACTACAGCTCCCATCTTAGTAATTCCATCAGGAACTAACGGATTCACAGTATACACTGATGCATCAAAAGATGGATTGGGTGCCGTTCTGATGCAATATGGCAAAGTTGTTGCGTATGCATCTCGTCAGTTGAAGCCTCATGAGAAGAATTATCCAACCCATGATATGGAGCTTGCAGCAGTTGTTTTTGCTCTCAAGATGTGGAGGCACTATCTATATGGGGTGGCTTTCGAGATCTTCACAGATCATAAGAGTCTCAAGCATTTGTTTGATCAAAAAGAGCTAAATATGAGGCAACGACGGTGGATGGAGCTCTTGAAGGATTACGAATGCACTATATCATATCACCCTGGCAAGGCAAATGTGGTAGCAGATGCACTTAGTCGTAGGCCACGCTCGAGTGAATCCCATCCCCAGCTCAAGACATGGGATCTCCTCGCATCTTTTAGTGAGTGGCGCCCCTTCCAGAGTAGTCGAGAGACGGTTATAATTCCCTCCCCTTCCCGTCCTGAACTAGTAGAGAGGATCATTCGAGGACAGCTTGTAGATGAGAGTCTACAGAGGCTCAAGGACAAGGCCCTTGCAGGGATTTTGGTTGGCTTTTCATATGAAGATGGTGTGCTACGAAATGGCAACCGTTTTTGTGTTCCGGCAGATATGGAACTAAAAAATGAGATCATGCGCGAGGCACATAGCTCTCGATTATCGATACATCCTGGTGGCACCAAGATATATAAGGATTTAAAGAAAAATTTCTGGTGGAAGCAAATGAGAAGAGATGTGGCTGACTTCGTGGCAAGGTGTATGAAATGCCAACAGATTAAGGCTGAGCATAAGCGGCCACCTGGACTTCTGCAGTCCCTTCCAATTCCTGAGTGGAAGTGGGAGGGTATATCCATGGATTTTCTGACGGGTCTTCCTAAGACCACTAGTAGTTATGATGCCATTTGGGTCGTGGTTGATAGGCTTACTAAGTCAGCACATTTCATACCTGTGAGTATGGCATGCACTCCCTTACAGCTTGCAGTGATCTTTATTAAGGAGATTGTCAGACTTCATGGGTTGCCGAAGCAGATTGTATCTGATCGTGATCCAAGGTTTACCTCTCACTACTGGAGGGAATTCATGAGTTCTTTAGAAGTGCAACTATGTCTCAGTTCTGCTTACCATCCACAGACCGACGGACAACCTGAGAGGACGATTCAGACACTAGAGGATCTTCTTCGAGCATGTGTGCTGGAGTGGAAAGGGTCGTGGAAGGACCATTTGCCGTTAGCAGAGTTTACGTATAATAACAGTTACCATGCCAGCATAGGCATGGCCCCTTTTGAAGCATTATATGGGAGACGATGTACTACACCTTTGAGTTGGCGGGAGGTCGGGCATAACCAGCTGCATAAGGTGGAATACTTGGAGGAAACTACTAAGGCCATTAAAACAGCACGGGAAAAGCTTCTTACTGCACAAAGTAGACAGAAGAGCTACAGTGATAAACGACGCACCGATCTTAGCTTTGAAGTTGGAGATTTCGTCTTCCTGAGAGTATCTCCAACTAAGGGAGTGCAACGGTTTGGAGTAAAGGGGAAGTTAGCCCCACGGTTTGTTGGACCTTTTGAGGTCCTTGACAGAATTGGCAGTGTTGCTTATAGGTTGGCACTTCCCCCTCACCTGTCAGGAGTACATGATGTCTTTCACATTTCCAACCTAAGGAAATATGTGCATGACCCATCGCACGTGATCAGCTACGATGATCTTCAGGTGGACACAGACCTAAGCTACCCTGAGGAACCAGTCCGGATCATCGATCGCTCAGTGAAGAGATTGAGGCATAAGGAGATACCATTGGTAAAGGTCCTCTGGCAACGACATAACTCCGAGGAGGCCACTTGGGAGCCTGAGGCAGATATGCGACGGGACTACCCACATCTTTTTGAAGGTAATCTCTAATTATTACTTATATCTTTAGCAGCCAATCGATTGGGCTCAACCTTTTAAGGTTGTTATGTTACATCCCATTCATCTTAAGTCTCGAGGACGAGACTGTTTTTAAGGTTGTTATGATGTAACGCCCCGAAAATTTTGGCTTTTTCTAAAATATTAAAACATATACAATATCATACTCAAAAGAAGCGTCTCGTCGCAAGCTTTCCAACGAGACCAAGAATGTGCGAATCCGAGATCGTATGAGGAAGTTATGTCCTTTTTAGCGAACCATAGTCAGGGACTTTTATGGAAATATTACCCACGGATTTTGATTTTATGATACACGTTGGGGAGATATTTTGGAGGGATATTCTACCTCATTTTTTGACAACCTTGTTTCCTTTTCACCCATTGAATGATCTCTAAGTACCTATTGATCTCTTTCCATCTTGTGCTTCCTTCCAAAGTTGATTTCTTCTTCTTCTTCCCCCTTAGAGAGTCAAGAGGAGGAGTGTCTCCCCGTAGACGAATTGCGAGGCTTCGGAGTTTCATTACAAGGAGAGGAAGAAGAACGTCGTCGCAAGGGAAAGGCGCACAAGTTTTAAGTCGTTGACCGCGTGCACAGATCGAAGGTTCTCGTTAGGTAACGGATTTCACCCTTCTCCCCTTCCTTTCGCTTATCTTGCGAATTTTGGGGAATGTGGTTTTAGGGGATGATTATTTGATTTCGATCCAGCCCCCGGATCACCTCTTGCTGTTGGTATCCCATCGTCCCTTCATGATCATCACAAGTAACACTGCTTTCTCTATATTACGTACATTAGAGGATGAGATCGATCATCTATCCTCTCTCATCGGATTAGATACTTTATGGACCTTGTTTTGTTCCATGTGATCCTAGGTTTTATGTTTCGGCACCGATAAAAAAATTTATCTGTCGTAAGGTTTTATGCTACAGCATCAAAGGTGATAAAATATCTAGATTTGAATAATGAGTTCTGTTTATAACTTTATTTTGGGATTAACGAGTTGTTGTGTATTAAATCATCAAATACGTAATATCAATTTTTTTATTTCTAATGTTACGTATAATGGAGGTGATTTAAGATTCTAAACTATAGATAATCTTTTAGGCACGACTTCCAGTATGAACTTTCGGATTTCATAAACTTATAAACGAATATATCATTGTTAGAGGTTATATTAGGCTTTGTGACATCCAATTATTTCTAGCAAGCCTTTACTAATTTCCTTATTTTTATATAACGAGGATTTTCTTTCTATTCGAAATGTGAGATCGTTCACGTGATTCAATTCATAGTTAGTAGGCGCATTAATAGCGTAAATTCCATTAATAGAGTCTTTCCCAGAAAATTAGTTATGCACGCACAATATCTCTTGAGGCATAGGGTGTGTTGGGTGACGCCGTCATTTACGAGCCTAATTGCTATATATATGTGTGCAATGTGGAAATTACTGACAGATCTTTCCATTTTCTTTCTTGACAATACATCTAGTGTATTAATACCTAGAGCGTGAGTTGTTATTACCAAATGCTGTATACCCACGTACATCATGCATAGCATCAACGAGTATTAGCATATACTTACTTCAACATGATCAACGATCTATGATGATGATACTTTTCTTCTTGTTCACTTTGTTTTAAATGTCGCATGTGGGTTAAGGGGATGATGTCCTAATTAGTGATGGAAAAGGGGTGTGAATATCTGAAATCTCGTGGTCAGCACGAGATAATGTGTTGCGTTGTCCTTGTATAACAATCAGATATGAATGACCCAATGGTTGGGCTGCGATATGTAATACCAATCAATAAGCCTTAGGAGAAAGATGCCTAAATGATTTTGTGATATGCGGGTCTTGATCTATATTAACGGATTGATTGATTGATTAAACTCGTGGTATAGCCCAAGTACAATACTTTCGAAAGGGTTAAAAGATAAAAACTACAAGGTGGGTGCGCACTCTTGTAGTCTGGTTGAGCCGACAGTCAGTCACCCCCACTCGAGGGGCATCACAGAGTGGGGTGGTGGTGGGTACTCTGGAGAGTTTGGGTGGGTGCACGCGTGCATCACACCATGTAGATCTGTTATGTGACTTTAAATTTTGGAGCGAGCAAGACTCCTCCGGCAGACTCGATCGACAGACATCTCGTGTGTCAGAGTACTATTACCAGACTAGCTGAAGGATCGCACTTGCACACAGGTCTTAGTCTGCTCTTTGAATGGAACAATGCAGGTTTCATTTTTAGTGTAGACTTTCTCCTTTGACGGGTGAGTCCAGAATGAATAAATTAATAAATTAATAAAGAAGTAATCTATGAATAAAAGGACTTTAAGAGGTGGAATAATTGTGTGAATTGTCAAAAATCTACTCACTGCTTGTAACTTATTCAGAGACTTTCTAGTTGAGTTTCTTAGAATATTTTCTTTATCCCCCTATAGTTACTGCACTTGCATTGCCTACCTGAATTTTTGCTTTTACTTATAAATTATTGTTATATCCTTACTGGGTCATTTGACTCATAAGTTACCTCTTGGAAATCCAACAGGAAATCTTGAGCAGGAGACCGAGGCGAGAGTTTTTGGCAGTAGTTGAGAACCATTTCAGAGGTTGTTACCTAGTTGGGCAGTCTACTTTTACCTCTTTTTTTTGTGATGTAATAATAAGATCTTGAATTTTTATTGTCATCTTAAGTTGTGGACTTTTTCTCTACGGATGGAATATTTTTTTCTTTTGCCAATTTTGTATGAAATAGTCTATCATGCAGGTTGTTTGCAATTGTTGTTGGGTAAATTTTGTGAATGGGCATTGAGATGCGCTCCTACTGAGGTGGGACGTTACAGACACCCCGCTGAGGTTGCACGAGACCACCCTTCGGCTTGCCATTCACCAAGATGGAGTATGAGGATGTTGTGATACATCTCTTCATCCACTGTATCCAAGTCTCTGGGAAGCCCCTCCGACGCAACGAGATCTACAAGAAACTCCAGTCGACACAGTCATAAGCTTTGGCGTAATCAATCTTCCACAATGCGGCCCTCTTCTTCGATCGCTTCCACTCAAGGCAAATCTCTGACGCCGCAACTAAACCACCTGCCATAGGGCGTCCTGGGATGAAAGCGGATTGGCCCTGAAGCACCACCTTATCCATAATCAGCCTTAGCCTGTTCGCGAGCGCCTTCGCCACGATCAAATAGATGGCATTGGAGATCGCTATCGGTCTAAAATCATCCACAATCAATGGGTTCTCCTTCTTCGGCAAGAGGAAGATCAACGCCCGATTAACTTTGTCGAAGCCTCTGTTGCCCGTGATGAACTCGTTGATAACCTCTAAAATATCATCCTTTCGCACATCCCAGAATTTACGGTAGAAGAAGACCGGAAACCCATCCGACCCAGGAGCCCTATCTGCATTCAGCCCCCAAACAACCCTCCTCACTTCCTCCTCCGAGAAACCAGCCATCAGAACCTGCTCCTGCTCCCTGTTCAAGGTTCCCGCCCCTACACCCCGCCACCTCCAACCACCCCTCTGCCTCCTACGCGAGAACTCCGTGAAGTGGTCCCGCAACGCACCGCCAATCTGATCCTCTCCTAACATCCTCACCCCCTCAATTTGTACCTCATGCATGTAGTTCCTTCTCCTTCGCCCAGAAGCCATGGAGTGAAAGAATCTCGTGTTGGCGTCCCCCTCCTTTATTCACTTCTGCCTGGACCTTTGCTTCCATTCCACCTCTTCCTTCCTGTCCTCCAACATCAGCTACTCAAGCAATCCCAACCTCTCCGCCACCTCGTCCTGATCCAACCCCGTCTCGTCATCCAGCCGATCAAGCCTCACCACCCCTTCTTGGGCCTCCCCTCTCCTGGCCCTGTGCCACAGCCTCACCTCCTTCCCGAAAGTGACAAGGGAAGATCTGAGGAGCCTCAGCTTCGCCGTAAACCTAGAAACAATTGATCCCGCCGCAGCCGTGCTTCTCCACTGCGCAACAACGAACTCTCTGAATCCTTCCTCTAGAAGCCAGCTACATTCGAAATGGAAGCGTGATCTCTTCGTTCTCTCCTCTGACGACCACAGAATGGGGGTGTGGTCAGAGTACGCCCTCGATAACGCCCACGCTCGTGCCAAGAAGAACAAGTCTACCGCCACGATAGAAAGCAGGAAAGGTCAAGCATGAACCTTGCTCTGACATTCCGCCACGTGTATGAGCAATCAGACACGTCGAAGATGGACAATCCCAAGGAATGCGCCACCTTCTGAAGCTCTCCGAACCCAGATCTCTCCCCCTCCCGAGTTCGGCCTGTCATCGGGGAGCAGAGTATTGTTGAGATCACCACCAACGATGCAAACTCCAGTTGAAAACACCTCTCCCACAACTTTCAGGTCAGTCGTTAAAGACCTCCCATCCGCCCCAGTCGGGCCATACACGTTCATAACCACCAAATTCATCCCATCTCGCCTCCTTCTCAGAGACATCGAAAGGCAGAAAGACGACTTCGACACCCCCACCAACTCGTACACATTACTCTACCAGCCATGAGGGCCCCTCCCGCAGCCCCATGGGCTTCCAGCTCTGCTACCCCAAACCGATCTCCACCACCGAGCTCCCTGCAGACCCTGCCCTCACACTCAGACATCTTAGTCTCATGAAGTAGGAAAATATCAACCCTCGCCTCCATTAATAAGTTCCTAAACGCCAACCGTTTCTCAGGGTGGCCTAACCCCCTGACATTCCATGCAAACATCTTCGTTAATGGGTAACACGTGCTGGCGTCCTTGGAGGGATCACCCCCAGCCTTTCGGCAATGCATCTGTCCAATATCCCAAAGCGGTTGTGCATCTTCGGCGACTCACGGACAGTTGGCTGCAACCTACGGGGCGACATCTGCAGAGGCGGGGAAGCAATGAGTGCAACCCTTCGCTTTCTTCTCTCCGATCGCCCGGTTCCTCTCCGTATATACGACGCCCCGAACCTGGGGACTTCTCAACAAAGCTTCCCCCGAGTCCCTATCTGTCCGAGCTCTGCCAAACAGTCCTTGAAAGAGACCACACCCTTATACTGCAATTCCCCTTCTTCCCAGGCTGAAAAGACACCTTCTGCGTCACGATCGGGCTACCAGCCACCACCTCCGAGCAAGCTTGGTTTTCCACTGTCGTGGAAGCCTCCTGAACCTCAGAGCCATCTCTCCCAAGCACCATCTATTCGAGCCAACCTCCCGACGCATGGGATCCCTCCCTGGAAGTCGCCACTCCGTCCCCCCCTCGCACCTCCCAATCTGTCGTAGCGCCGCCCACAGGGACAAGAAGAGGCGAGACGACCTGCCCAGGCACGTCGATGGAGAGTTCCGGCACACCCTTACCCGGGCCCGCCGCTTCCGGAGCGTTGCCCGAACCCCCGATTTCCTTAGTATGATCCGAATCCGTTGAGTTCACAGCTAACCGGGTCTGGCCTTTGAGTACCCCAACGCCCCCATGACCCGGGTAATCGCGACTCATCATACACCCGTGGGCAAGAACCGGCGCCACCCTCGGGACTCGAGACACATATATCACGCTGAAAGATATCTCCTGCAGGATACGAGGTGTCATCTCCGTGTTTCGCGCCCCTCGATCGCTGTGCGAGAGGTCAGACCTTCGGCCCTCTCCGGATCCTTCTTCACCTGAAGCTGCACCAACCGGCTCTCGATGGCCCTCCCATTTATGCCGCGACGGTTCCCAGGTCCTGCGTCCAAGATCTCCAGAAAAATCGTGCCCCCACCGCCGGCACCTCCCACCACCCTAACATCCCTGGGCCAAGACGCCTGACCACGAGGACGGCATCCAGCGATTCACCAGGCGTAGTTCCACTGCACTCAATTTGCAGGACCTCGACGATGCCGCGAAGCAGCGCCTTACAGGACGACAAACTCCTAGCGACGAACGGGAGGCCCCGCACCCGCTCCCTCATCATCGGCGTAGGCCTCACACAACCATCTCCTTCTCGAGCCTTGCGCCATTGTAACAGGGTAGACCCCGTCCTCGAGCCATGAAGAAGAGCAACCGCCTCATCATGCGAAAGTCCCCCTGGCCAGCACCTTCCAGGGCGTCACTTGAGCGATGTCCCCCTTGAAGCCAGCCTTCGAGATCAGAACCACATCAGACGAACCAAGGAAGAGCGTCTCTGCCCCTCCCCCCTCCCCGATCAGTTGTGAGTCGTCGCTAGTCGAGAACGGGCACGACTTGCTAGTATACGCGAATCGTCGACATCGGAAGCACCTCATTGGTTCCCGACACTGTCTGGACCGATGATCCAATCCACCGCAGCGAAAACATCCACGCCCGAAGGGATTAACCCTCAGGGTTCGCCTCGCAGCTTCGCCCTCTCGCGTACGTCGTCGGAAGCCCTTCGACCTAACAACCACCCACCTGCCGTCGGGCGGTTCCGCTCCCACCATTGACGATACCAAATTAAACATATACCATCCAAGAAAATCTTCTTCTGAATGTTATCGTCTCCAATCTTCACGTCGAGTCCTTCACTGTTGTTTGCATTAAATGCGTATTCCATATATTCAGTATTAGCTCTACTTATATGAAATCCTTTAGTCTCTAAGGCACATTTTCATACTTCCAGCTTCTCGTTTACTCCGTCTCTTGTCTCCTCAATCAACACAATATCATCGGTGAACAACATACACTAAGGTATCTCATCCTGAATGTGACTAGTCAACTTATCCATGATCAAAGTAAAAAGGAATGGATCCAAAGTTGAACATTGATGTAAACTGATGCTTATGTTAAAGTAGTTGAACTTCCCAGACTGGATCCATACACAAGATGAAGTCCCATTATACATATCCTTTATAAGGTTAATGTATAGGACATGTACTTGTCTCTTCTCCAAAACTCTTCACAATATCTTCCTTGGGACTGAATTGTAAGCCTTATCCAAATCAATAAAAATTATATGGAGGTTTTTTTAGCTCTATAAGTCTCCATTGTTCTCCTCAATAAGCGGATAGCTTCAATAGTTGAGCGACTTGACATGAATCCAAATTTGTTTTCAGTTACTTTGGAAAAGTACCTCAACCTTCTTTCGATCTCACATTCCCAAATTTTGGTACTATGATTCATTAGTTTGATACCTCTATAATTCCAACAATTTTGAATGTCTCCTTTATTCTTATAAAGAGGAACTGCAATGCTTCTCCTCCATTTTTCATGCTTTTTCTTGCTTCGTCAAATAATATTGAATAAATTTGTGAGGCAAGTCAAACCTCGTTCACCTAGAACTCTCCAAACTTCTAGAAATGTTACAAGGTCCTACCCCTTTCCCATACTTCACAACCTTTAAGGCCTCATCTACTCCCTTTCTTTGTATTCGTCTATAGTTGGCATGATTCATGTAACATTCATTACTGCCAAAATCTCCCAAAATCTTTGATACACACTAGGATCTTCCACTCCTAAAATCTTTTGCAGTTAGAGGTGCACCCGTCTGGATCAAAGACCGCACTATAGTGAAGGACCTTTAAGTGCACCCTTCTGGATCAAAGACCACACTATAGCGAAGGACCTTTAGATTTTTTCAATTGAAACAGTTTTTATGTGAAAAACGTGAATCAAACTAGGTTAGAGACCCTATCAATGACAGGAGATCCTCCAATCTCTGATGGGACAAGTCCATCTTGCCATATTAAGTGTCAACAACCTGAATATCTTGATCTGCATCCAAAGCAAAAAGTCAGGGAATTGCACACACAATAGTCCATCCTCAGTCCAATCATCTAGCCGGAAGCTGAAACTGTCTGTCTCCCAGAATTCGTCGTAATGAGGGCATAATATTTGGGAGCATCATACAAATGCCCCTTGAAAATGTAGAAGGCGAGATCACTAAGAAACATCCCTCAAAAGCTTGAGGAAACACCATCAATACTTTGCACAAGATGACAAACCATATCTGAGCCATACCCCAGATGCGAGAAATCCACTTGCAAATAAGAGCCATATTTGTTTTCTTCAGGCTTAAGAACTCCAAGTCCTCCATAACCTTTATGTAATATGCTTGCCTTCCAATTTACCTGCAGGATACCAATTTTTTCACCCGACGATGATTGGAAAACCAGGCAAACTTTCTCATTAGGGATTCTAGCCTCCCCGACACCAGCTATAATGAGTCTAGATGAGAAGAACATGGGTGACTGACTCTGCATCCACTTTTCTATAGGCCCCAACCTTCAACTATCCCAGGATGACTGCACTCTGATTAGTATACTACATCATACCACTTCACCTATTGCTGTTGAGTACTCCTGTTATTGCCAACCTGGCATCTGTGACCTCCTCTGAGAAGTGGAGGTTCGACTTTGGTATGTTAAATAACCTCAGTGGGATTGGTACATCTTTCACATATACTACCTCTTCAAGTGCTATCAGATATGTGCACACTGACACATGTTCTAGTATTGCTAACCTAGCAACTGTGACCTCCGACGAGAGATGGATGATTGACTTAAGGGTATTAAATCACCTTAGAGAGGTTGGTAAATCTTTCACGTATACTACATCTTCAAACACTATCAGTTCTGTGCATCTTTCCAACGGTTCATCCCAAGAACATTTGCTTGAACTGATGATCTCCTACACCGTAGCTCAATGACGTTTACCGTGCTTTAGAATTTCTCACGAGTCTTCAATCTATTAGTAAGTTGTGCAAAAAACTTAAGTGTATGGCGATGTTTGCTGAGTTTCATTGCTATTCTGGACATATGGACAATGCACATTTTAATGCAAACTGCGGTAGCTCTCGACTCGGGAGCGCACCCCCTTTTTATGTCAAAAAAAGGACGATGCACATTGTTGGTTGGGGTTATAGAAAGAAGACACAACTACATGGAAACTGTAAGAAAATAAGGATCAAACACCACCGAGAGGCGAAAACACAATGATATACATGGAAACCCTACAAAGAGGGAGAAAATCATGGGGCACTCACAAAGCTAAGAAATTAGGGTTCACATTTTCACTATGTTAATGAAAGGGGGGAGGATGAGTACAACATAAATAAAGATGGGTAAACAATCCTTCATCAAAGACCCATTTACCTACTAAAGTATGCCACCCTTTAATACTCCCCGCAAGTTGGGCGTACATATCAGGCATGTCCAACTTGCCTACATTAAGCTCAAATTGCACAGTAGGCATCCCCTTTGTGAAGAGATCTGCAACTTGATCAGTAGATTTCATATATGGAAGGCATAACTCATATGTATCAATCTTCTCATGAATAAAATGCCGACCAATATCTACATGCTTTGTGCAATCATGCATATGGGATTATTGACAAGATTTGCTTTGCTGTCACAAAATATCTTCATAGGTGTACATACTTCTGTACCCAATTCTTCCAACAACATTTTTAGCCACAAGATCTTTGTCATGCTATTTGCAAGAGCGCATTACTCAACTTCAACACTATAGCGGGACACAACATTTTGTTTCTTACTTCAAATAATCAGGTTCCCACAAAGGTACACTACATAATCAGAGGTAGAACGCCTATCATCGACAAACCCTATCCAATCAACATCAGTATAGTCTTTAATTTCCATATTCTGATTTTTCTTAAACATGAGACCCTTTACAGGTGATTTCTTTAGATAACACAATGTCATGTTCGCACCATTTATGTGTGTGGTAGTGGGAGCATGCTTGAATTGACTGACTATATTCACATCGTAAGTGATATCGGGTCTAGTAAGGGTAAATATAGATTAGTTTCCCTACCAACGTTTGATATCTTCCTTTCCCTTCTTCGTCAAGCAAATCACTATCTTCCTTTCTTAATTTACGATTCACTTTTGTTGAAGTGTGTAATGGAGGGGTAATTGGTCATGATCCAATTACCTCCCCACTCATGTTTAGTCCCACAACTACTATTGTGGGAATTCGGTCTATTTGTGGGGCTATATAAGGAGTCTCACACCTATTATACTTAATGAGAAATTCAATAGACACATATGGCCCTTTAAGGCCTTCTCATGTGGTTTCATCCCGCTCCCGAGGGAGTAGGGTTGCACATAAATCCACGTATCAATGTTTATCTTTCTTTATATTTCCATTCTCTGTTTATCAAATCGCTTCCACATTCTAGAGTTTAACAACTTCCATAGGGGGGGTAGTGACCGGTTTGCACCTCAACGTGCCTGTATCTCTTAATAATTCAAGAGCATATTTGCGTTGATTCAAGCACATCTTTCGGAAAACGAGCCATTTAGAAATACTTCAATTTTCCTAGATCCTTCAATTCAAATTTAGTTGCAAGTACTCGCTTGGTGTTATGTAGCTCCTCATCATCACCGACATGGCCTCAAATTTCAACGAAATTCCACCAAATTCTTTGAAATTTCCATTTCTTTAGGTTACTGAAATCGAAAAGCTCCCTTATTTTTTTCCCAGGATTTTAATGAAATATCAGCGAAATGTCAACGAAATTTCATCGAAATCACATATTGTTTTGATAAAACAACAAAAATAAGGGAATCTACTCTTCGCTTTCATCGAAATTTACATATATTAATGAGTTTTCACTTATTCGCTAATGTGTTGAGTTGTTAGAGTATTTAACATTGTTTAAAGAAGTTTCCTTAATTAGTTTCTATATTTTAGATCTAAAATCCAAACCAAATCATTTAGACTCAAGATTCAAGAGTTAAATTAAAGTTTTAACTGAAGATATTTATATTTTTTGTTTTTCTTTATTTTAATATATATGTTTTAATTAGTAGTTATCATATATGTCACCTCATTCTTATTGAAGAGGTGATCACATGTCAAAATTCTCTTTATGTTCAAGAGAAGAAACCAGTGACGTCTAATTATGGTTCCAAATCTGGTTCTGAGAAGCATACTACTTTTTGATCGTTGGGAGGATTATATGAAAATTTAATGTAAAATATCATATTAATATCTTACTAATAGACAAAAAACTCTTTCTATCTCATTTATCGAGTTAAAGAATATTAGAAATCTTTGTTTTAAAAAATGAGTTTTCAAGTAATTTTCTCAATTTTAGGCCATTTCACTGAGATTCCATCGAAATTCCACCGAATTTCTCTTTCCAGTCTTATCGAAATGAAATCGAAATCCGACATTTAAGGTTCTGATCACCGGTAACAATCATATCATCAATGTAGATTAAAAGAATAATCTATTTTTCGCCTTTTCTTTTTATGAATAGGGTGTGAACTCCATTATCTTGGTTGTAATCATTTTTCATCATGACAACTCTAAGCCATTCAAACCAAGCCCGAGGGGATTGCTTTAGCCCGTACAATGCCTTCTCCAGTCCGTACACCCATAACTCAATGAACAGTGGAGTCAAGAGGGGTTCACCAACAACCACGAGCCGTGCACCCAGAGGAGCCATGAACCGTGCCTGAAACAACCACGAGCTCGCAAGGTTGGGGGCCTGGAGCCGTAAGGAAGGGGCCCTTGAAACTCCATCCACATGCATACACTTGAAGATGCTCTCTCTCGCCTAGAGTCCCTCTTGGATCTGGAGCTGCACCCAAGAGCCCTAGTAGCCTCGCCTATGGAGCCACGCCTATGGAGGAGCCACATCAAGGAGCCTTAACAACCATGTCCACAGAGACCTACTGGCAATGGAGAAACCACAAGCCGAGGGGCCGCTCGCACGGAACCACACCAAGGTTCCCTAGCCGCCGCACCTAGAGCCCTAGCCACTCTCCTGGAGCTGCACCCACGCCCGAAGCCTCTCGCCATGCTTGAAGCTAGCCGCAGTGTGCCTTTCACCTTTGTCAGAGACCTGTTATGACGGTCCCCCATATTTCGGATGGAAACACGATGGATTCTCGGTAAGGTAAAACAAGAACCAGTGCCTCGACGTGGCTCTGATACCATGCAAGAAAATGAGGATCAAACACCACTGAGAACACAAGGATTTACATGGAAACCCTATAAAGATGGAGAAAACCACGGGGGCACTCACAACCCTAATCTCCAAAGCTTAGAGATTAGGGTTCACATTCACTATGTTAATGAAAGGAGGGAGAACGAGTACAATATAAATAGAGATGGGTAAACGATCCTTCATCAAACCCGCTTACCCACTAAAGTATATCACTCTTTAACAGAAACTGTTGCTTTATTTTGCTAGTGCGGCCTCCATTTCCACCATCTTGGTTTATGGTATCGTTTATTGGGTCCCCCGTCCGTATCTGCTCTCCATGAAATGTTCACGGTGTTCCTGCCAATCTTGAACTGAAGTATGGAGCCGGTTAGTTGAAGCATCATCGTATTTCCTATCTTGCTTGTTTTGGTTCACATAGTCTTTTTATATGTGATTTAGTTCTTTGTGATGTCTGGCAATCTTGTCCGATCAAAACCAGAGAAATCTCGTGGATTGTGCCACTATCCCTGTCTTGTGTGTTGTGACAACATGTCTAATTTTTATATTGCTTCCAATCCTGTTTCCATGACCATGAGGGCCCGTTCGGTTGGGGGGTTACCCCCAAATTTGGGCGGGTTACCCCCAAACCCCATATTCCTAACCCACTAGTGGGGTCCACTCCCTTTCCATCAAAAAAATCATATATTATACCATCATATCATCTAAAAATCATAAAATACTCAACTTTTACTCACTATTCCAAACTTCAATATAATCACATCATAACAATTACCCACTTTTTCAAATTTCAATACAATCATATCATAATAACTATCAACTTTTTCAAATTTCAATACAATCACATCATACAAATCCTCCCAACCCTTAACCCACCAACCAAACATACAAACACAAAAACGGGTTATCTTCCATTGGATAACCCACGAACCAAACACACCCTGAGAGGTTTCGACACCTTGAGATTGACTGCCATACATTTACAATGTTGTTATTGATTATTATTCCATACATCTCAACTGAATTCTAACGAGTGAATCTTCTCTTCATCAAGGGACTTCATAATAATCGGCATGGTTTCCTTTGGGACAAGTTGGGCGTGATTGGCATCTATGCCTCAGCTTGAATTGGACCGCTGCTTGTGTTTTTTTGAGATCACTATTCGCTATTTTGTTTCAGTAATTTTTCCATTCTCCTTTTATCTATCTTCTTTTAATTTACCGGGCACCTTTCTCCTATGAAAGAAAATGTTATAATTTTATTGTTGAACAAGAAACATGTTTTTCTCCAATAGCTTTAAATTTCCAGGTTCCTGACTACCTTTGTTGTAAGATCACACTCGACATTTTTCGTGATCCTGTAATTACTCCTGGAGGTATCACATATGAAAGAGCAGTAATTCTCGAGCATCTTCAGAAGGTACCTTCCTGTTTTGAGTTATCTTGTCTCCATCAAAGTGTTTCCATATGCAATACCCTATTTTACACTGTATTCCTTGTATCTCCAGGTTGGTCGATTCGACCCAGTCACCAGGGAGCCACTCGAAGAGCACCAACTGATACCGAACCTTGCGATGAAAGAAGCAGTGCAAGCATTTCTGGACGAGCATGGTTGGGCTTACAAGACTACCGATTCTCCGATTATCATTTTAGAGTAAAAGCGTAAGTTTTGTTTATGGAGAGTGTATATTTAGTAATGACCCCATGCTTACAGCTGACAAGCCAATATGCTCCCGTCCATTAGAATCTGTTTCACTTCCATACTGATACTCCGGACTCACAGGAGAGCATCTGATGCTTCTGTGCATAGAGTTGTGTGTCCTTGAAGCCTTTCGGAAAACATGGCCTCTTTGTAGATGCTGTTTCTCGCAGTCAAACTCTCCATTACTGGTCACCATGTATGAGCTCCAATTCTCTTCGTTTAAAGAGCAGTCAAATGAACACTGTACATGTTATGTGTATCCATTAAAGTAGTAACATGTCATTTGAGTTGTCTTTGTAAACACTAAGAGAAACCATTGTTATAACCTATAAATATATTTTCTGTTATCTTGACAATTCTTCTCGCAGTTTGGAGATTATTCTCTCCACCAAAATGCAATATGTTCATAATCACATTTTTCTTCTCTAAAATATCCCGAACTTGGACCTGGTAAATAAATTCAGGTTTCTGGATGCTGGAATTCTTCACAGTTGGTGATATTAATGTTGCTACTAACATGAGCTTTGTTTGGAGCGATTTCATAGGCAATGCTCAGTGTGCATTAACAATGAGTCCTCGTTTTCTTTAGATAACTATCTTAGCCTGTCTTCATGGCGAAACTGACCACGATATTAGTGGTGGTTAGCTGCCTCTTTTCATGCAAACTGGATCTGTGTTTCGACCTATTTGATCAAGGTCCCTTTGAGTTTCCATAGTTTCAATAGTTCATCCCTCTGTGCACATCGTTTTTGAACATGACTCTGCACATCGTCTTTGAACATGACCTCCTTGAAGGAAATGATTTACAGGCATTAAGTTGTAATCACAAATTAGTTTTCTTCTCAGACAATGCCTTGACAAAGCCGGCGATGATTGTTGAGTGGATTTATGCAATGAGGATTTAACGAATACTCTATGTTACAGTTTGTTAAGATGTTCGTGTATTGTCAACTTCTGCACTCAACAAGTCAATACTAAAACATTTCACAACCTATGCACATCTTCCATAACTATGTGGGGGTATGATTCTATGCTAGTAGAAGTTAGTTTTAGAGTATATTTGATGTAAACCCAATTAAAGTTTAGGGATTTTACAGGAATCTTTAAAGCCTTTTAACTATTTTTCTGATTTTGTGTAAAATCTTGGTCAATGACAGTTCCAGAAGAGTTGGGGATAGCCAAGAACCGTTTGATTTATCTGCTTTGAGTCCATGTCTGTAAAAACAGTTCGAACTATCTAGTTCAGCATAGCACCATGAAGCACATGAAAAATCCTTGAAAATGTGAAATAAAATCAAGTATTGCAGCTCCCAATATCCTGGAGAAGGATTGTTTAATCATCCCTAAAAACCAACCTTTTAAAGGCGAGAATTCAAACCAGACTTCTAGTAAACTGCAAAATTACCCTTATGAAGAACCTGGAATTTCTGAGGAGACATCATGTGTGCTTGTGCTTTTTTTAAAAAAATAATTGAGGAGACAAACATAGTGCAGATACTACGTCAAATACGTCTCCAGGTGAGCATCCATGCATTATTGAAGTCGGTCTCCAATTTGAATTCTCAATATGAGATGCCGAATTTTTAGATATCGGCGTTATAAGCATCTGTTAAACATAGGGTGTGCCTTTCTACTACGATCACGTACAGAAGTTCCGCTCTTGGACTCATGACTGTAGTGTACCGGAAAGATCATAAATAAGTCAAGATCACCTTTCAACTGCTCTCTTGTTGGCCTTGGACTTCCCCCTTCAACGTCCGCCTTAAATAGCAAGGCAGCCTTTCCCAGAAACCATGTGACCTCTTTTTTTCCCCAGGTCTAGAAATCCGACACACACGAGCTCCCGTTCTGCGATGACAAGAACAGCAACTCACGAGCCTGGGTAGTGGGCGGAAGCAGAGAGAAGACTGGGGAAGAAAGGTAGGATACTGAAGTAGAACACCTCTGGCTACTTGTAAGGGGGTATCTCCTATTTCAGCTACGCACTTTAAATCTCTGGTCATCAATAGGAAAGTGTAAGAGGAGTGAAAGTCCCTCCTCACTCATCTTAAGTAAAGATAACGAGAAGAAGGCTTTCGCTACAGTAATTCTCTCTCTTCCTTATTTTCTTTTCTTTTCATTTTTTTCTCTCTTCTGTCAGATATTTCTTCTTCTTTCCACTATACTCATCTCGATGAGCCTCGGGATCAGGGAAGAGCAAGAGAAATACACAATTTCCCCTCTATCTCCATGATCATCGAAGAACGTCGGTGATGAATCCAAAGCCTGGGGACGAATGATGCCTTACACCCCACAATAGTGAGGATGCAAGAATGGGGGAAGGTGGAGTTTCGGCATATGTTTATGGTTGTTTAAGAAAGCAGTCAGAGCTTGGTAGCATTGCTTAGGACCAAAGGGAAAGGTAGTCTCAACGCCTGGCATGCTTCAATCCTGCGCTCAACGTTTGGTGGATTGCTTACTACTAGGTTGGATTGGATCACCTCGAGCTCACACCCCTTTTCCTCTAGAAAAAGCATATGTTAAACACAAAGTAGTTTAACTGATCGTAGTTCAGTGTTCAAGCATATTGTTTGCAGACTTCTGTTCAATTTCGACTATTAGCATGTCAATGTGTTCTAAAACAAAAGTTAGCATCCCATTTCCGTTTTTGTATTACTAATTGTTTATTTGTTAAGTTCCTTTTTAGCATCAATGATATCTTTTTTTGTGGTTTGATATCTATCATATCAATCTATTCATATATGCAGCTCAGTGTGTTCTTTTATCAGAAACTTTCACACTGTAAAACAGATTGTTCATTTTCTAGCAACTTAGACCATCCTGTTTTACGGTGCCAAGAAGTTCACATTTTACCATTTTCCTTGTTCGCCGTGATGGAAGCATGAGACGAGATGGGAAGAAGCTAGCGCGGTGGGAGGGATGTGGTGCGACTGGGGAGAGATTTTGACGTTGTGGATGAAAACAGACGCACGATCAACCACTATCGAAGTATGTGAAGAAGACATGATATGACTATGGTCGGTCGTCTCTCAGGAGCACCTCAGAAGAGAATTCACTAAGAAGAAGAATAAACATGACTATCTCAATGAAGTTTACACATCTTTTTCAGATGTTATTAAATGCAAAGAGAAGAATTAGGGCTGATAGTAACAACAATAACAAATAAGTATTTTCTTACATGGAGTGCGATCTCCTGTATTTGTTGAAGACATCTCTTCAACGAAATATTTTTCCTTTTGATATGTTGACATTTTTAGTACACTTGGATTCGTGTAACATTTTTCATTTCAAGAAGGATCGTTTACTACTTTTATTTTGAGTGATCTACCGTGACGTTCATATCACTAAGGTTGTCTATTCATTACAATATCAATAAAAGTAAATTGATATTCTTGTATTAGTGAATCTTATATATATGAACATGATTTCTTCCTTTTTGGCTCTATGGGAATGACTTAAAATAGTGAAACTTCTAATTCTTGCATAAGTTGTTATTGTACCTAGAAATATTTATGACATTATCAAGAGTGATGATTTGTTAAAGGAAATACCTAATGTAACCTCCTTTCGTATTAGTATCGATATCAAAAAATAGTGATTTGACAAATTTTACACTTCGAATTCCTAATGCTATCCTCCTTTATAGAGATACTTGATTGGAAAATTAGTTTCGAAAATATTGATATTGCTATTGCATCGGTCCCACCTGGAAAAGGATATATCGGGATATCTCGAAAATATTGATGGAAAATTTAGAAATGATGTCAAAATTTATTTTTTCACAAAGTAAGATCATCCTAATTTTAAAGTAATATATAAGATACAAATACACAGTTATATGCAAGAATTAGGTATATTTAGCACCCCAATATACATTATATCACACATATCAGTGCTGATAATGCTGACTATTTACTGCTGACTATTTACTGCTGAGATATATTAGAAAGGAAATGATAAATTCAAACAACAACTTAGGGCGCATCAATGAGTTGTATTTAACACATTTATTTTACATCACATTACTTATCATATATAAACAAAAGCCGAGCTACATTGGGTATCAAACGAACAAGCTATTTCATATTGTAGCTATATATAGATGCGAACATTTGATCAGCTCTATAGTTGTTTCATCTCCATTGACAAACATGGAGGCAACACTCAATCAACGAGCTAGGGGGGAGGTCTATGGGGAGTAGATGCATTCCCCTCGGTGTGGGGGCAGAGCCCCAACCCGGAAAAAAAGAAATCGTAATGTATTTTTAATACCGAGATTAGATATAGAAGCAAAATACCAAAATAATAGAACATAAATTTGAAAATAGGTGATATTAAGCAATATCGGTCTCATATCAATGGGTATCGGTCGATATCGATATCTAGGATGTACACTGAAATCCTCATTTTTTGACTAATATGAGCTAAATTACCGATATCTCTTTGGACGATATCTACAAAATCAATATACAACCAAATATCGAAACCTCCCCTCAAACAATACAAATATATTAGTGATATATCATGATATCTCAAACCATGATCAAATTTACAATGTAAAAACATGAGCTTATGATGTTCGAGTCGATGCAACCACTACTGCACTCACTCATGGGAACTTATGTAATCATGTGCAGACAAGGTCACATACTCTCAAAAGTGGTATTCCCTTTTCCTTATGGTGTGAGCCATTGAATACGTAGTGTGGAGTGAAGGTGAGCTAGGAGCGAGCCGTAGAGATACAAAGGCTGCCAGAAGACTTTAGTATGGACTAAGGCAAGCGACTGGTCGAATCGATGCCCCCTCTAATGATGCAGCCCCTTTAAAACTTATCATATGTACATCATGTCATCGTGTTGTTAGTTATGTATCTTAGTATTGAGTAGTGCACGTTGGGTACCTCAGGAACCATGACTGAAGGGTATATATATATTTTACATGTACTTATATATGTTTTCTGGAATACATATAAATTAGTACATAAATAAATATAAATATAAATAAATAATCAAGTAAGTAAGTGTGTATACATATGTAAGTATATTGAGTTTCTTTCTCATGACATATAATAAAAAAAATAGATAATTCTGTTTTGTAGATGTTAAACTTTATCCTTTTCAAGTTTTCACAGTTACACGTATGCCTTCGCTTGTAACCCTAACAAAACTATCGAATAACACTCATATTCCTTGGGATAGTTGCCGTTCCTTCTCTTCTGAAATGGATGTTAAATCTTGCATACATGTGTAAATGGCAAGAAAGAGAGATATTTACGAGGAATTAACAACCCTCCTCCCTCACCAACCCCCTCCTCCCAACACCCTTCGACCTAACTAGCACGACCAACCTCCTCTTAGCACACCCCTGACCCACCCGTCCCAATCGATCTCCTCCTCCATGCACCCTCGGCCCATCCACCCAACTTCATCCTCCTCGCCTCCCATTGCCCTCTATCGCATTGGTCTCATTCGCCCTAACCTCTTCTACACTGTTGTCCAACCTCCTCCGCTCCAACTTCACGCCTGCCTTCCTTCTCCACCTCGACCACCTCCTCACTACCCATGATCTAGCTTATTACATAGATGGACAACAAACGAAAGAGTACAACTGTTAATGATGCAAGAAGGTAGAGGCACAAGGGCAATGCCAAAAAAGATAGGGGTATGCCTGTAAATGAAAAAAATTCAAACGGGCACCAAATGTAAAAATCCCTTTTTGTTTTTTCGTAACGGATAAAAGAAAGCGAGGGAGAGAGAAGGAAGTGGACACAAAAGCACAGAGGAGAGCGCGCAATGGCATCTGCTGCCATATTTTCCTCTCCGATCGCCTCCATCTCCCCAAACCAAACCCGAATCCCCTCTCCCCGTCGCCGCTTAAACCCTATTCTCCTCCCTCCACCACCTCCTCCTCCGCCTGCTCGCACCTCGATCTGTGCCTCCGCTGACGCCGGAGTCTCCGCCGCCGTCCCTGCCACCGCCGCCGGGAGCGCAGAGCTGAGGGAGATCTATGGAATCTGCAAGAAGTGGGATTGGAAGGGTTACGGAATAAATTACCTCGTCAAAGGCCGCAGTGGGGGCCCACCGCTGCTTCTCGTCCATGGATTCGGGGCTTCCGTTGCTCATTGGCGCAGGTAATGCGATTTTTGGACGTGCTCAAGTGGGAAAGATCCGTTTTTTATTTAAAAAATGGTTGGTTTTCTTACGCGTTTGCTTGCATTTTGAAGTTATTTGGATTGTCCATCTATTGTTCGATGGTTTTGATGAATTTGTCCGGAAATCGTCTCATTTTACTTGAAACTGCTCCATGTTCATTCGAATTTCTATCGAAATTTTGAACATGCTGCACAAAATCATGTATTTTTCCCATTAGCTACACTGTAGTTAGCGGTTGTATGTATATGTACATAGTGCATCATATTCCTAAGAAAAGTTGCGTTTTTGCTAATGGAATCAAAGTAGTCCCTCCAATTGATGAGCAATATTACCAGAGGCATGGAAAATATTCTAGTAAAGTTGTCTTTGGAGTAGAATTTCGAATTCTACTGAGTGCAAATAGAAAGTGACTTAACGGGGTGTTTGTCCTAGATGTCCTATTGACATTGGATCGCTGATATACACACGGAAACAACTGAGCTCATTTGATCCTTTGGTTCTAATGGAATGATCTCAGCCATCCAAGGGCATTGCGATGACGGGGATGATAGTCTCCACAGCAGCATATCCATTCCCGTCTTAACAGGTGAAGATATGCAAACTGTGGTTTAGTATTAGCATAAGCAGGTGATTTGATATTGTTTGATTCCTGATTATTGGTGGTGAATGGATGCTTTAGAGTTCTACAGACATTCTGTCATTAAACCATCTGCAACATGGGGTCTATAACAGTGGTCCAACCTGAATGTGGCGATAAAGAAAATATTGATTTTATTGGAGAAGGTGGAAGCTTTGTATAGTTATTTTGTGTTGTTCCTATGTTCCCAAATTTTTTTGACAAGGTTGGTAGAGGGTAGCTTGTATTTTTCGGGTTTCCTTGAAACATTTGTTTCGATGCAGTTGACACTGTGAAGTACCGGAGGTTCCCTTGTATAACTAGAGGGCTGTTTCTGATTTTGGATAAACCGTTGACTTTATTGTTTAAAATCTTGTAATAACAAAACATCTGTCTTCGAGTCAGATGAATTGCTAGATATATGTTGACCTGATACCAAAAGAGGGCACACGGACCCGATCATGAGAGTAAGAACTCACAGACATCAAGTCCATGATCTGCGTAGAATTGTAGATCGAGACAACAGATGTGTCTATGTTAGGTTACCTTACATTGACTGCCAGTTTGCAGCCACAAAGGAAGTGGAGTGAGGATCGGATGGCTGCAGCATGGATGCACCAAGACCAACATGCCTTGTTATTAACAAGTCATTGCACCTTTTTTATTACATCTTTCTCTTCACCCTCAATTATAATAATTAACTTTTCAAAAGTAAGTTTTCTGCATAATTTTAAGCACAAATGCTATATTCCCCAAAATGGCCTAGTTAAATGAGTAATTAACACTATACATGCTCAACTTTTGAGAACGCAGACATACTCCTTGTATCAGCTGTATTAATGCTTCCGTCCTGTCATTGTCTCGTAATTGTTAAATTTAGAAGTATATCTATTCCTATGATCAATTTTAACAACAATGGTAACATAAAGTAGAAAGACTAATTGTACAGAAAATATATATTTGGCGGTTCTGTGGTTATACAACTTTACGTAGTTTAGTGACTTAAAGACAGTTAGGTGACTTTTTTTCTACTGTTTAGGACTATGGATGATAGGGTGTTAGATATTATTGTTTCTTTTAACAATTCTAAAAGTAACGTGGTATTATTAATTGGATCACAGGAATATTGGAGTATTAGAAGAAAATTACACTGTCTATGCTATTGACCTGCTTGGTTTTGGATCTTCAGATAAGCCAGCAGGGTTTGCTTACTCGATGGAGGTTTGGGCTCAGGTACACTCTTTGCCAATCTTTATTCCACGATATTTTTTTGGCAAGATTATGCTTCTTATCGTTTTACTTTAATTGAACTTGCCGAATTGACTTTGTCTTAGCTGATATTGGATTTCCTGGCCGAAGTGGTCAAGGAGCCAACCGTTTTGATAGGAAACTCAGTTGGGAGCCTTGCGTGTGTTATTGCTGCCTCAGGTTCTGAACAGTTCCACTGCTACCCATCCAACATTTTTTTAAATATATGATTAACAGCATGATCTATGATGATATATGCACTTTCTTTTGTTATAGAGATATCAAATCAACTAAGAGTTTTTTATACGCTGTCTTCTTATGGATTTTTTCTTTGTATCTATCAGAATCTGCAGAGAATTTGGTGCGAGGGCTAGTTCTGCTAAACTGTGCTGGTGGCATGAACAACAAGGCCATCGTTGATGACTGGAGAATTAAGCTGTTAATGCCTTTGCTTTTGCTGTTTGATTTCTTGTTGAATCAACGACCAATTGCATCTGCTCTTTTCAATCGTGTTAAGGACAGGTTGGTTCCTTTCTGGATTTAAATTATCTGCTTAATTTTTGCATACCCATGTTTTTTTGTTTGTATAGTTTTTCTTCATCTCTGCAAAGCAAAGATGGAATCTTTTTGCAGTTCTTGGTTCACTTTTCTTATATCCATGATTTTTTCCGTAAAGTTTCTGTTCATATATCTGCAAAGCAAAGACGAAAGCTTCTTGCAGTCCTTGACCATATGGATAGGTTTATCTTTTATAGGCGTTACTTACCTGCTATCCTGCAAAAGACCCCAGGAAAACCATGACTGGTGTAGGAGCTTAGATGATTTGAACACTCAGGTTAAGATGATCTTGAGTGAAACTTTATAAGGCTTGTATGGAAGTGGCCTAATCCATTTAAACTTCTGATCCCTGATGTTGGTGGTATTTGCTGGCTGCATCAACTATTCACACATCTACGTATATGTTCCTGCTGGAAAGGTTACCATAGAGGATTTTTATTGCTTATTCTTAGTCATGCTTCGGTATTCTAAATTACAGACCTGCTTTTTTATATAAAGTTGCATGACTTGTCAATTGTGACGTAGAATGAACTTGGGGGTGTGATAACATCTAATGGAGGGTGATGGGAAAAAGAGGAAGTCATGCAGCAGCATATGATTTTGGTGGATAAGTGCAGAGATGCGTAAGGGAAAAAGATGGGAGAAGATGGAGAAACTTCAAAGATACACTACTACTTTCTGAATTTTAATCTAGCGATAAGCTCGTTTTTATAGAGAGGGGATGAGGTTACAAAACAAAAATAAAAAAATACAATCATACAAACCATAATTGACTCATAAAGACTCCTAATCACAAAATTATTCACATTTTTCTTAGAAATTTCAATTGATTTTGATTTATTTAAACGTATACAATACTTTAATTTTTTTTGAAAAAAAGGGTGTCCACCGTATAGGTGTGTGCTTAAAAACTTCGCCATTAATTCACTAACTTACAAGTACACGGATACAACGAGCCAAAATGGATTACATAACCCAACTCTTTGCTAGCATGAGCAATTACATTTTCACCATAGAACTGGTTTTGATGAAACACCACACCATTTCTCGTAGCCAAATCACCCATACAACAGCAGTAACTTCAACTCTTCCATCTTCACTAAAAACAATTGGTCCCAAAAGATTCCCTGAAGCTTGTCATACAATCCACTGCAGTCAATGTACTGCTGAAACTCACCCATACACCCACGAAGCTTGGACGATTAAAGAAAAGATGATCCACTTCTAAATTGGCTTCCATTCATCTGGTGCATGTAGAATTCCCTCCCTGAAAAAAAGTGCAAGTCTGTCTCATGTCAGCAATACTTCAATATGATTAATTGGAATGGGAAGCCCTACCTAATTCCCAATTAGTGCATGCATCAATTTTCCTGTGCTTCAAAAAACTCATCTATTGATCAGTTTCCTGCTCACCGGACACGTAACGAGAAGTCTGTTGAAGGGAACGAATGAGATATCTTTAATCAAACCCTAGAGCTCTCTTATATAGGAGAAAAGCTCTATGGGTAGATTACAGAAAAGGGACAATTAAAAAGAAACAAATAACGTAATTACTCTAACACTCCCCCTCAAGCTGGAGCATATATATCTATCATGCTCAGCTTGGAACAACACAGATGAAAAGGACCTCTAGCAAGAGCCTTGGTGAACATGTCTGCAATCTGCTCTCCTGATGATACATAAGAAGTTGAAATAAGCCCCTTTTGAATTAAGTCCCGTGTATAATGACAATCCACTTCAATGTGCTTTGTCCTTTCATGGAAGGCTGGATTATTGGCTATGAACAAGGCTGCCTGATTATCACATTTAAGATGCATGGGAAGAGGTACTTCAATAGTTAAATCAGTCAAGACCGATTTAACCCACATCATCTCAGCACAACCTTGGGCCATTGCCCTATATTCTGACTCTGCACTGGATCGAGCCACGACAGTTTGTTTCTTACTCTTCCATGCTACTGGTGAGCTGCCAACAAACACAATAAAGCATGAAGTCGACTTTCTATCATTAGGGCACCCAACATAGTCTGCATCAGCACAACCTGTAACAGATATAGAGGTATCGATCCTAAACAGAAGACTAGCACCTGGAGACAACTTCAGATATCTCAAGATCATAAAAACAACATTCATGTGAGCCTGTCTGGGTTGCTCCATAAATTGACTTACCCTACTGACAGCAAAGGATATATCTGGTCGGGTAATAGTGACATATAACAACTTCCCCACGAGCTCTCTATACCGTCTCTTGTCCACCTCCTCAGAGTCATCATCATAGAGTTTGACATTAGGATCCATAGGAGTAGTAGCTGGTCTACATCCTGCCATTCCTGTCTCAGATAACAGATCAATAACATACTTCCGCTGTGTCATTACCATGCCTTGCTCATTTCTTGCAAACTCCAATCCCAAAAAATAACGAAGTGTACCAAGATCCTTCGTAACAAACTGCTCACTAAGAAAATCCTTGGCCACTTGAATGCCCTGCTTATTACTACTAGTGATAACAATATCATCCACATACACTAAGATGATCACAATACCTTGCTGATCTCTCTTTACAAAGAGAGTATGATCTGCTGTAGATCTGACGAAGCCCTTCTGTTCAATCAACTCCGAGAGCTTCTGAAACCAAGCCTGTGGACTCTGCTTCAGGCCATATATGGCCTTATGAAGACGGCACACCATACTGGACTCCCCCTCAGCAGCAAACCCTGGTGGCTGCTGCATATAGACCTCTTCCTGCAAGTCACCATACAAGAAAGCGTTCTTGACATCTAACTGAAACAGAGGCCAGTCACAGACAATAGCAACTGCAATGAGAATCCGTAAGGTAGAATGACGGGCTACTGGAGAAACCATCTCTTGATAGTCCACCCCATATGTTTGGGTGAAGCCACGAGCAACCAACCTGGCTTTATATCTATCAACCGTACCATCAGCCCTATGCTTAACAGTAAAAACCCATTTGCTTCCGACTATGGACGCACCTGGTGGAGGATGCACAACACTCCACGTACCACGTGACTGCAATGCCGCCATCTCCTCTTCCATAGCCAAACGCCATGGACTGCTCTGTAGTGCCTCCTGATATGACCTTGGGATTTCCACTGCTGATAACCCAAGGACGAACTTGCGAAACTCCGGGGACAACCGTTCCAAACATGCCTGTGATGCAAAGTCCATCCCATATTTGGGATTCATTGTCCGCGCACGCTTTTGCCTTCTATGGGCAATAGGAAGATCAAGATCATCAACTGGAGTAGTGGTAGTATCATCTGTGCCCTGTACATCTGTCTGCGCATGCAAATCACCCGTGCCATTAGTAGTACTCAAATGTTCATTACATACCTCGGGCGTGCTGGATGATGGAGGAGGCACATGAGCAGAGGGTCGACGCTGATAGACCTGAGGATAAAAAGTAGAAGGTGGTGGTGGGGGTGGTGGTGGTATAGGTTGTGGTGGTGGTGGCATAGTAGAGCATGGAATAGATGGTGGAGGGGGGACATAGATATCATCTCCTTCGTCTGAATGAGTGAGGCTGTCACCTGTAGGAGAGAAATACATAATGGACTCAAATAAGGTGACATCAGCACTAACATGGTACCGTCGTCTAACTGAATCAAAACACCAATACCCTTTTTCGATTTTGGAGTAACCAACAAAAACACATTTGACAGCTCTGGGAGAAAGCTTGTCAAGACCAGGAGGGAAGAGATGAACAAATGCAACGGAGCCAAAGACGCGAGGTGTTAGTGAGAAAAGATCCTTCTCGGGAAACGCAGTCAAGAATGGGATCTTCTCTCCTAACACTGATGAAGGCATACAGTTGACCAGATAGCAAGCAGTTAGAACCGCATCCCCCCAATAGGAGTGAGGGGCACGACTCTGAATCAAAAGGGTCCTGGTGATGTCCAACAAATGACGATGTTTCCGCTCAGCTACCCCATTTTGTTGGGAAGTGTAAGCACATGACTTCTGATGCACAATTCCTTGAGACATAAGGAATTTTGAGATATGAGAACTACATAATTCAAGAGCATTATCAGACCGTATGAACTTCACCCGAGCAGAATAAATATTTTTTATTTCAATAATGAAAGACTGGATAACAGACGCAGCATCAGACTTATTTTTAAGTAGAAATACCCAACATAACCTAGAAAATTCATCAACAGCAACAAGATAAAACCTGTGTCCTTGAAGATCAGGGACACGTCTGGGACCCCAAATATCAAAATGTAGCAGCTCAAACAGACCATGACGACTTGGACCTATACGACTCGGAAATGACGACCTGTGATGTTTGCCAATTTGGCATGCCTCACACTGAAAATTAGTCTTGGGAGAAATCTGCGGAAGAAGATGGACCATCTTTTGCAATGGAAGATGGCCAAATCGAAGATGCCAAGTGTAGGGTGACACCGATCCAGCCTTCATAGAAGAGACACTAGCATAGGGAGATTGCACCAGTCTATAAAGACCCCCTTGCTCACAGCCAGTTCCAATCACTTTGCCCGTTAGTATGTCCTGAAACACAAGAGCAGATGGGTCAAATATGGCACGACAATGTAAATCTTTAGTGATTTGACTAATGGATAGTAGATTCATGGAAAAATCAGGAGCATAAAGAACGTTTTGAAGTCGTATCCCAGGGGTCAATTGCACCTCCCCCTGACCAGTAATGGGAGAGTGTGTTCCGTCAGCAATTACCACGGAGCGTCCTGTCTGAGTCGCAGTAAAATCATCCAATTGCTTTTTGTCACCACATAAATGGTGAGATGCTCCTGAGTCCATAATCCATTCTGATAGATCTGCTCTGTAACAACTAGTAAGTGCATACGTTGTACCTGAAGAGGATGCTGATGCTGAGCCGGCTATCTCTGAAGATCCTGAAGTACCAGCTGGTCCCTGGCTAGGCATGATCTCCCGGAGTCTCGATACTAACTCCTCAAACCTCTGATCCGCAACTAGGGAAGGACCCCCTTCCTGCTGAGCCTGCTCCGCCACACGTGCCGTAGTAGTAGGAAACCCATGCTTAGAATAGCATGTTTCCTCAGTGTGTCCAGTCCTGCGACAGTAGGTGCATGGCTGTCTAGGAGGTCTGTTACCTCCTCCTCGACCACGACCAGCTCTACCTCTGAAATGGGAGTAGCCTCCTCTGCCGCGAGAAGAAGCCATGGCTGAAGGTGTCGGAACTCCACCATGTGATATGGAGAGTCTGCTCAACCTGCGATAGGCCTCTTCCATAGGTGGTATGGTGGCATCTGTAAGAATCTGTGCTCGGGCGGCATCATATTCCGGATCAAGGGCTGCTAAAAATACTCCAGTCATCACCGAGTCCCTGTACGCTTTGAGCTGCTCCGGTGTAGCTGTCAATGGAATGTATCCGTGTAGCTTCTCAAACATACCCCTCAGAGAGGTGTACAGGGTATGAAGAGGACACCCGTTCTGTTTCGAGGTAAAGATATCATGCTGGAGTTGTAAGATCTTGGACTCGTTCTTCGCCGGAGAATATGTGGCTGCCAGGATATCCCATATAGCCTTCACAGTGGGTTGACTCAGAATGTCGTTGGCTATTTCCATGGACACAGTACCGGATAGCCAAACACGCGCATAAGCATCGTCAGCCTCCCATGAGGCGTTAACCCCAGTCTTGTCAACCGGTTCCTCTTGTGTGAGGATATGCTTCTTGCCATTGCACTGCATCAGACTCATGAACTGCATGGCCCACAGTTCATAGTTCGTGCCATCCATTTTCACAACGGGTGCTGGACCTTTGAAGGCACCCAGAGATGGAAAGTCTACCTTGTTGTCTGACATGACGACAACAATAACCTGTAACTGGGGTTACACAATCAGATGACAATGTCTACGCGTACATAGACTCAACGCGGGCACTCGCACAGAACAAGTGCATTGATGGAGGCACGGCTAGGGCATATAGTGCACACGCACATGACTTGCGTGCACAGGACTTGCAGAGGAAGGCACGCTACAGGCACGTTGAGTTGCACAGGACTTTTTGCATATCACTTCAGGCTTCATGCGCTACAGGCTTCATGCGAAAGGCGCTACAGGCGATTGAGATAGCGATTGAGATAGCGCTACAGGCGATTGAGATAGCGCTACAGGCGATTGAGATAGCGGTGCAGACAGGCCGATTGCAGGCGCGAGACCGATGGAGACAGACTTAGGGCTCGCGCGCGACTTCAGGCGATGGCGATGGCGCACGACTTCAGGCGATGGCGATCGACTTCAGGCGATGGCGCACGACTTCAGGCAATGGCGTTATCGCCCGAGCGCAGCCTGTGCGATCTCCAGGCAGAAGACGCGCGAGATCTTCACGCACTTGGCGCTGGGCGCTGGGCGCTATTGGCGCTGGGCGATGGAGATCGCGCGATGGAGGGCGATGGAGATCGCGCGATGGAGGGCGATGGATATCGCGCGATGGGCACCGTGGGCGCCAGAGAGGCCAAGGTGCGAGGAGGCCTCCCGCAGGGCGCGCGAGAGATGCGCTAGGGCAGCGAGAGGCCAAGCACCGCCGTCGCTGCGACACAGGTGCCGACTGGAGGAGAGAGAGGAGAGGGCGGCGGGTGGGGTCGGGTAGGGTTAGGGTTCAAGAACTCCGTCCTAGGACCGTCGCTCTGATACCATGTTGAAGGGAACGAATGAGATAACTTTAATCAAACCCTAGAGCTCTCTTATATAGGAGAAAAGCTCTATGGGTAAATTACAGAAAAGGGACAATTAAAAAGAAACAAATAACATAATTACTCTAACAAAGTCAAAACTTTGGTGTGGTGCATGAGGCATATCCGATGTTGATGTAGATATCCTCATGACATTGTTGATGATTAAGATCGAGTTGATGTCGAAGATATGATGTCATAATTCGCTTTCTTTAACTATAATTGATTTTAATAAACAAAATTATGACATTATTAATAGTCTGTATAACAAGCATAAGCTCATTACTTAGAGTTCACTTTTTTGGAGCTTAGAATTCACATATATTATGGAAGTAGTTGTTTATGACAGTAGAAAATAATGTTTTTTTTCTTTTGACGGTAGAAATAATACTGAGGTGGATATATGGTCACACACGTAAAGATCGAACTCGGAATGATGCGCTCAAAAGGAAAGTTGGTGTAGCTCCGATAGAGGATAAGATGAGGGAAAACGTCTTAAGATGGTTTGGCCATTTGCAAAGGAGATCGATTGATGCACCCGTTAGAAGATGCGAGTTTTGGAATGTTGAGCTGGCTAAGAGAGGGCGAGGAAGGCCCAAGAAGTGTAAGAATGTGGCTTATCCGAAGGGATCTTAGTTTTTTGGATCTAAGCTTGAGAATGACCCAAGATAGATCTGAATGGAGGCAAAGTATCCATGTATAGCTGACCCTACTTAATGTCGGAAATGGCTTTGTTGTTGTTGTTGTGTCTCTGTTCGTATGTTACACGGGGAACGGTCTAGTTTGTCTATTATTGAGAAAATTGTGCTTGTCAAATTGGTGTGACTTGTCAATTGCACCAAGATGTTTAGACATGCAGTGTAACTTAAAAATGAAAGTCGTCAATTTGATAAGAAAACTAAAAGTATACGAGGAAATCATTGAAAAGGAATACAAATGAGGAGATCTTGTTGAGTGAAACAAATAAATATTCCTTAATTCTTATTGTCAAGAAGGGGATACTAATTTGGAATAGTAAGGAAGGCCATGCGAGATGCCTGATGAACTAAAGCAGGTTTTTAACTCTTCAGTGTTGTCAAAAGTTTCACATTGATCACTCATATAGGCACTTAAAGCATGCAAGAAATTCTACAAAAATTCTTCCCTTGTAGTAATGGCGTCAATAAGGCGGTTGATTAAGAGGGTTTGGATTTTAGCTCTAGATTGGTTTTTTTAAAAGGGATATTTACACCTATAACCCTGAGTAATTCCATAATTACCCCAGGTACCCAAGATAATCACGAATTACATCCAAAACCCTGAATAATGCTTAACCTTTACATGGTATAACCCTGTGTGAAGTTCCGTCATACTTTGCCGTTAAGTATGACGGAAAAAGTTATATGTTGACTATTTTGCTCATCAAAATACATCCTATTTATAATACGATGCCATTTGTAGATCAAAAAATTGATGTCCCCTCCCCCTCGCAAGCCTACGGCCTCCGCCCCGAATGTCCCCGTCAAGCATCTCCCTCCGGCCCGCGCGGCCGACTCCGGCATCGAGCTGGAACCCTCCCCCTTACCGTGCCTCCGCCCCCCTGCGTGCGAACTCCAGGCTCTCTCGGCCCTGGCTGCCCTCCAGACCTCGAGGCATTTTCCATAATAATCTGCATATAAACGAGGAAATACTAATTGAAGCTTAAACTTCTTCCTGAGCAACCAAAGGTATAAAGATCGGGAAGTAGCCTTCAGTTGGTTATTGGGTTTCTGCATTTGAGCTGATTGGTTGAGATGCATGCTCTCGCATTATAACCAAGCAGCAGCAGCCTCAAGATATAACCTTCACTTCAACTTGTCTATAGAGAAGGGAAGACAACAACAAACCCACATCCAAGTATATGAAAACAAGAAGTGACTTATGCCTATTGCTTTTGAATAAAATGTTTCTGACATGGTACGAGAAGCACATTGGTCTAGTGATTGATATTTTTGACATGTTGACTTGTCCTATGTCAGGCTTTAGAGTAAGGTTATCGGTGATTTGTTGATGAGATTATTCAAATTTGCAAAAAACGAGGTTACCGTTAGTGAAATCTTATAATGCTTTGTTTAAAGCTAGTAAAAGTGGAGTCAGGCAACTTTCATTGTCTGATGCAAGTTCTGACTACATAAGTAAAATGCACGCTCACCTTGATCCACACCACGCTGCAAGTTTTTGCCAGATACCCTTAATGAACTTAACATTTTATTGATTGTACTTAATTGGGGACTTATCTTTGTTTTGAACTAGTATGTCTTGACTGGTTCCGTGCTGTGGTGCAATGTGTGGTTTGGGGGGTTCTGATTAATTGTGCTATTGGTTGGCTCTGGACTCCAGATCTTGTACTTTAAAAGGAAGAATATTTCAGAAAGCCATGAGGTACTAACTTGACAAGGGAGGTAAGGAGGACCTCATCTGCAGTGTCGAAAACAATTTTCTGTAATTTCATTATTTGTGGGAGAACTGGAGAACATAGAGGTCATCCTAGTTTCATCTGCTTTCTATAAAAATATATAATTCATAAAGAGAATTAGCTAATAATCATTGCTTTATCTTTAGTTCCATAAAAAACTTTGCATGCCATGCTGAAAAATCTTTGCATAGGTCATCAATTGAAATAGCTACTTTTGTTTCATGCTGGTATTAGAAAGAACTTGAAGAACATCCTGCAATCTGTCTACGGAAACAAAGAATCTGTCGATGATGATCTTGTCGAGGTATAAACAACCTTATCAACCCCTTCTTTCCTTCGTAGTCTTCATGTGAATGATATAACCAGCCTTGAGTGCAGATCATTAGAAGGCCTGCAGACGATGATGGCGCTCTAGATGCTTTTGTCTCCACGGTGACAGGACCGCCAGGGCCAAATCCTGTATCCTTAATGCCGAGGCTCTCGCTTCCTATCTTGGTTTTATGGGGAGACCAAGATCCCTTCACCCCAATCAACGGGCCCGTAGGGAAGTACTTCTCCTCACTTCCTTCCAAATTAACCAATGTGAAGCTCTACATGCTAGAAGGCGTCGGCCATTGTCCTCATGATGACAGACCTGACCTGGTCCATGACAAGCTTCTTCCGTGGCTGTCTTCTCTTCCTCCATTGTGAAACGACGTAGATTTGTTCTGCATTTTACATGCACTGTAATTATTATATTATAGGAAAAATGTATTTTTTCTTGCAATGCGTGATTAGTTTACGCGCAAGAACTAAGACGCCATATCATAAGCATCAGTCGTGGTTTACGGAAGACCAAAAAAGTGGACATAGTGGATCATATTAAACATGTTTTCTGCATGGCGGATCTTTTGGAGTGACCAAATCCATGTACATGATCAGATTTGGTTTGACAGCTTTTGTATAGTTCATTCATGTATCACTGGCAAGATGAACTTTTGCCTCTTGATGTATATGTCCAGTGGGTTCTCTTAGCTTTTTACAGATGATTCTTACTGTATTTGATTGGTACAATATCACAAATTGTGCATGTGTGTATGAACAATTTGTCTGGAAATATCCCATTGCTGTTTATTTTACTCACTGGTGTACTTTCTCTTGATAAGGGATCTGGTCCGATGGCTATGCAGACTCTACTTTAAATCTATTCTATTTGATGATTGATATATTATAGAGGTGATTATGCGAGGAAATTTATTTTGTTCAGTTGAGATTCTGTGGACTCTTTGAGTTACTATTCCAGCATTTTCGTGATATATCTCTGGGTAAATTGCATTTGAGTCCCAACAATAGCCTTCATTCCAAAACGCATCTCCATCACCCCCCCAAAGTCAAGCGATGCACATCACCACTATCCTCGCGGTTGATGACTACCATGCATCGTCGTCAGCCACCTATGATTTTTTACCCTGCTCGGTCTAGGCTTGGCCCGGCCCACTTAATACGGGTTGAAAGCCCACCCGAAACTGAGCTATTTTTTAATGGACCAAAGTTATGGCCTTAGTCGGTCTCGTTATATATTGGGTTTAGTTCAATTGGGTTAGAGAGTTAGGTTCATGGGCCTAGTCGGGTAGGTTTAGTCCAATGCTCATCTTTTCTGGCAATCATCCTATGAACGGATGCAAGTGGTGCACTATAAATTCACAATCATACGGATCATCTCCTTGTCAAAAGGACTGAGAGAACAGTGGTGACCACATAAAGAGAAAGATCAATGGTGGCCCATATCTACATAAATATTGAATGAATCACATCTGGTCCACTTATTTCCCTAAGCTCTGACCACAATCTCCACTTTGTGTGTCAGAAAATAAACGGTGAAAATAACATCAGAAATTGCAATTACAAATACAGTCCTATAGACGCTCAACTATCAGCTCTGCTCTAGTTCTACCTTAGTAAAATACAGGGTAAATTCGAAAAAATGCCATAACTACTTCTCGATTCCTAATTAGTAGCTTCATTTTTTTAAATGTAACACAGAGAGATTTGAACTATCGATTTTTATTTAATGTTGACATAAATGGGTCGCGATTTATTTGGCACAAAAAAATAAAATAAGATCTCTCGATTTGTTACTTTTGAAAAATGATCCTTAATTAGGAATCAATGGATAGTTTGGGCTTTTTTTGTAATTTATCTTAAAATATACTTATCTTTGTGCAAACCGGGCTTTAATGTATAATGACAAATATTATTGGTTGTGAAACTTGACAAATATGATTTTTTATAGTAGTGTCCCTCTTAAATTTTGCAATATTAAATTTTGCAATATCAGTTATATCCCTCCTTTTTTACAATATCAGTTGTACATCTTCCTTCTTGGCTAATTAATAGTTGCGTCCCTCGTGTTATTTTCCGTCCATTCCCTTCTGGAATCCTACGTTATCTTAGGTGTCCAGGTGTAATTGGAAAGAACGAAAGGGGTGTACAAGTGAATTTTTTGAAAATGGTAGGGATCAGCTGTAAGAAAATCTTACTAGATTGGACTTTGGTTTGTATAACCATGGTTCGGTTTATCTCATTAACGATAAACTAACCCGATGGGTATGACTGTTAATTGTCCAAAAAGGTAGGGGAGAAACGGTTATTGGTAAAAAAATGGAGGGGTATAATAGCTATTGTAGAATCTAAGAGGGACACATCTGTAATATGGAATGAAATAATTAAATTGTTCTCAATTAATCATATTAATGAAGTGTATATTTGTATCTACGTATGATAAAGCTATCAAAAGTTCCATACTCTAGTATCTTTCAAAGGAGGGTTCACACAACTAACATTATTAGCAATTGCTCTAAAATAATAACATTCACAGTTAATTCTTGCTTAAAATTTTTAAAACATAAAGGCATTGGCATTTTTACAATAAATTTCCGTTTTATATACTTCACACCAACTTACATAACGAGATACTCAAAATAGCATTGGTCTAATGTGATGATGAGAGTCCATCTTTCATCGAAACAACAACCAAACACAAATAAATAATTACTTCAAATTATTCATCATTTATTCTTCAAACAAGAAATTCACCATAAAAAAACACTGCAAGAAGATAATATTGACCTATGGTGACGACTAATTTGAATATTCATTGTTAACATATAACAATGAATATTATTCATTGTAAAATTAACTTTTGTTCTTATCAGTAGCAATGAATGTCAAAATTCATAGCTAAATGATCAGATAACAATGATTTAGTTATTAATTACTTCATTCATAAAAATTTGTACCAATCGGTATTGTTTAATGTAACAACAATTAAAAGAAAAAGTCAATGGATAACCATTTATATGATTATTGCTAGAAATATAACAACAAATGCGATAATCACTACGAATTTTAAAAATCAAGTAAGTTATATTATTCGTTATTATATATATAATTACAGAAAATACATTAAAAAATATTAAATTATTCATTGCATTAGGTTAATTTTATTATAGTGATATATACATCGGAAAACAATACCACTGATACTAATTAATTCCAATATAATTAGACAATTAATCGTCGGTGATGCACCTACCAAACCGAGCACTATTATGAATCTCTCCTCTTCAAATTTTCTCTCTCTAGATCTCAGATTGGTCAATGATTTGGCCTCTTTCTTTTGATATGATAACTACGAGGGACAGAGCAAACACATGGGGAACAAACCCTAGAATTCAATTACAGTGGAATTGTAGGTGGGGATTAGACCTGGCCAATGGGCCGGGGGCCCGCCCGCCCAGCCCGCCCAGCCCGCTCATGGGCTGGGCTTGGGCCAAGAAATTTTAGGAATGGGCCGGCCCGGCCCGGCCCGCTCTTTGGCCCGCCCGTCAACTGGGCGGGCCGTGGACATGTGCCATAGAACCCGGCCCGGCCCAGCCCGGCCCGCACATATAAAAATATATGTTTAAAAATCATATTTTAGATATATTTAATATAATATACTTCAAGTTTTTGTTTTTACGTTATCAATATTACATCTTATTTTATATTTTAGATGCAAAGTAACACATTTGCATTTAGAAAGATTAGATGATGATAAAAATTTTAATTATCTCCATAAATTTGATTAAAAAATTAATAAAAAAAATACTTTACATTCGGCCCATGGGCCGGCCCGGCCCGGCCCGGCCCAGACCTGAGCCGGGCTTGGGCCTTGAAGTATGGCCCATGGACCGGGCCGGGCCGGGCCTTGGACAGGGGGTTTTAGAACCCCGGCCCGCTCGGCCCGGCCCATGGGCCGGCCCGGCCCGCACTTTGGCCAGGTCTAGTGGGGATATAAGTTAGGGTTATAGAACACCATGATGAAGCCCTTCTCTCTCTTTTCTTTTTGCAATGGGACCATAATCTTTTGTCTCTAGATAACTATATTGGAATTGTATGTATCCAAAATTTAGCTTCTTATAGAATATATGTTTGTCTATTGGGTAGGACTAGATGGAATTGGAGTTAGGAATCATAATTCAATTGGTACCTAAAAGTAGCACCCAACATTTAATATGTAGATCAGATCATGTAATGACCTAGCTAGCAAGCTAAGCTGCAATAAATTGCCAACTCCATTGTTTCTTATTGGCACTACAAGAAAAACAAGTTATGGCAACAATTTGTAGCATCTATTTTCTCAATGGAAACAATGTTTTCATTGCCACTGCTTTGGTAACAAAAAAATGGTTGCATATCATATCTAACGAGTTCATAGTTAAATTACTATCTGATATGGTGGCTTAGTCGCTAAAAAGTAATTTGTTGTAGTGTATACGATTCGTTAACTTGCTATGTTTTATTTGTCTCAAATTTTAGATGTTTTTAAACTAAATAAAAGGTAACAGTACCAAACACATCCACACATTCAATATGCACAAAGTGTACGAGTGAGTTATAAGTGACAAGAAATACTATTAGACACTGCAGAACTAATTGTTTTGGATAGTTGTCAGCTTATTCTATTGGGTACAAGCACAACAAGTTGTAAGGACTAGTTGATGTGTGTGTGTGTGTGTGTGTGTGTGTGTGTGTGTGTGTGTGTTTGTGCATGTGTGTTGATGAGCTGCCCGAACAACCAAGGTAAAGTATAAATCAATGCGGTCGTTGTGACCTCAGTCACTCGGGGCTCAGAGCTCAATCAAGAAAAATTCAGACCACCAAAGAAAGATAAAAATCAATGAAACTCAAACTAGCGGTCTTCGCTATGATATTAACCTGGTATAGCACCCAGGGTCGAACTCAAGGAGCACGAGATGGCCTCGCGGCCTACGAAGTAGTCGAAAAAGAAAGAAAAATAAAAACAAATTATTTTTGGTGGATTTTTAATATTTTTATATTTTTTGGGATTTTTAATTATAAAGAAATTAATAAAACAAGCAAAACACACACTTTCAACAATTATTTAATTACTCTAAAATGCTCAAGAAAATCAAATAAAAATATTTTTATGGTTTTTATATTTTTTACTGTTTTTAATGAATTTTGATAATTTTCTGATTTTTATAAGATTTTCTAAAAATAAAAGAAGGCTGAAATGCAAGAACACTGTCCAGCCAGGCTTCTAAGACCAAAATAAAATATATAATGGTCTCAACAAATCCTGGAGGTAATTTTCCTGTAAAGAAGAAATAAAAAGGAAAATTTAGAAAAAAAGAGTTTATTAATTTTTGAGTTTTCTATGATTTATTAGAATTTTTATGGGTTTTTAAGAGTTTTTCAATTTTTTGGTTTTATAAATCTAAAAATGACCAAAATTGGTCAGAAAATCAAGCACATCAAAACACACAACATATGATTTTTTTTAGAATTTTTGAGAAGGTTTTAATATTTTTTATGAATTTTATATCTGGACAGGAACAAAAATGAGGGTTTTTGAATTTTTAAAAATACAAAAAATACTCAGAGATGTACCCCAAAATTAGGGAAAATTTTACACAGTGGCAGGAGCCACGTTTCCAATTTTCACCAAATTGGATTGAATTTGCTATTTTATTAAAATCAAAGACAACCAAACAGTACACAAGGACCTATCTGCAATTAAAATATGTTGCAAGGGCCAAAAAGTAACACGACTGGAAAGTTTAGGACCAAACTTGCAAAAATCCCCGAGACCCATGCACGACACACGTGACCCAGGCCTGGAAGGACTAAAATATCATTCCTATTTTAAAAGATTCAAACATTAACACTCCAGAATTGCAGGGAACAAAATGCAAAATATCCAATAAATCACGTGTCGATGCACGTGGTCACCACAAGCAGGGACTGATTTGCAAATATCCAAAACTAGCAGGTACTTAATGCAATATTTACAAAACAAAAACAACG
Source organism: Ottelia alismoides (assembly GCA_037367405.1). Taxonomy (NCBI): domain Eukaryota; kingdom Viridiplantae; phylum Streptophyta; class Magnoliopsida; order Alismatales; family Hydrocharitaceae; genus Ottelia; species Ottelia alismoides. The sequence continues at coordinate 264,157 of JAZKJV010000111.1, forward strand.
TGACTAAATAATTAGAGGACTAAAACGTAACCACTAAAAACTAAAGGGCCTAAGAACAAATTACCCTTTATTTAAGCTGACGGTGGGGAAAGCGCCACGTGTAGGATCTAACGGTGGACAATAGCGGGCGCCTCTCCAGCTGATGGACGCTCCAGGCCTCGCCACGTGTCGGATCTAACGATGGCTACTGGTGGCGAAACCCTGCGATGGATGGACGGCTCCGATCGAATCTGGAGCTGTGTGGGTCGATCTGACGGTCGGGGAGGATCCACGAAGAACAGCTGGCCGGCGAGGTTCGCCGGCCTGATACGCACGCAGTGGACCTCCTCGAAGGCTGTTGAGATGCTGAGAAGAATCGCCTCGGTGGTCCGCAGCCAATGGACTGCTCCGATGATGGCGGGGAGCTCTGGAGAGCTCCGGCGACGGTGAAGAACTGGAGCGCCTGTGCTCTGATGTTCCGACCTCCAGATGAGGTCGATTTGACCTGCTACCTGCACAGGAAGAAAGAGGGGTCGAGGGCAAACTGCCTCGACCCGTTAGCGCACGTGGAGGGTGAAAGATGCGGCGGTATGGAGGTCCTCCGGTGAGCGGCGGAGGAGGAGGACCGAAGTCCCTGCTCCGGGGCGAGTCAGGGTTGGGTGACTGAATGAAGAATGTGCGGAGGAGTCTGGTGAAGGTGGTGGTGCAGTTGGGTGGATAGATGGTTGGTCGGAGACGACGGGCGAAGGTGGCGGAGCTACGGCTACTGAAATCTAAAAACTAGAATCTAAGCTAAACTACTGGCTAATCTACCTACCCGGCGGATGCATTCGACTGTGCTGGAGCTCGGGGAGCTCCGGGGGTCATTGCCTGCAAGGGAGCATCGAGTCCCGAGGCTGGGCGCGCTCGCGGCGGTGCACGACGGCGAAGCCACCGGATCAGAGGTTTCCCGGCTGCCCGAGCCTCACTTCCACTCCATATCGCACTGCTGTCACTCAGGAGAGGTGGAGGAGTTCCTTGGTGTCGAGGGGGAGGACCAGAGATGAAGGAAATGTGCGACGGAGCAAATGTTAAATATGTCTAGGGGTCCGAGAAGACAAGGATCGGGCAAGCAACTCAGAACTCGGATCCCTCATACCCACCCCGGGCGTGGATCTAGGATGATCAATGAGCAAATGGAGCCCGGGGTTTAGAGTTTTGGTGATCAGATCAGGTGGCAAATAAATGGAGAAGTCAGGTCGGGCGCACATGATCCGCGAGTCTGTGGTCCAGGGGGGAGTTGACCGAGGGGTCAACATCCCCCGTGGACCAATCAGGAGCGGCCACCTCAGAAAGATTTGGAAATTAAATTTAAAATAGAAAATGGCTGATTTTCACAAAAGTAAAAACATGAAAAATGTTTCTTTTATTTTAAATTATTTTTTGTGTTATTTATTTATTTTTTTGAAATAAAAAATAAGTATTTACAATATAGTATTATATACATAGGTATATACACTATATATTTTTAATTTTTGATTTTTAATTATTTATTTTTGTACATTTTTATTCCAATTTTATATTTATTTATTTATAGGATAAAATTTGGAACATTATGATATTTTTATTTTATTTTTGTTATTTATGTACAAGTGTAAAATAATTAGATATATACAAGTATGTACATGGTATATATACAAGGTTGGTTTTTCATTTTTATTTTTATTTCTTTTATTTATTTTTTGTTTTTGTGATTTTTATTTTATTTCTTTATTTTATGGCATATAGAATATGTACACATTTTATTGGATTTTATTTATTTATTTATAAGGAGAAAATAAATAGGGAAGGGGTTTTATGTACATGGTGAATAAGGACAATAGATAAGGGATTTTATTTTCTTTTTGATTTTCTTTAATTTTTCTCATTTTTATTTTAATTTTATATTTACAAATATTTATGAATGAATACAACCTATTTTTATTTTTATTTAGAGGAAAATATTTTTATTTATTTATAGGTATATTTACAAAGGTGAGCTTCCTTATCTCCCTCTACTTTGGTTTTTATGCGGTCAGGCCCATGCTGAGCCCTCCCTTGGGATTAGGTCGCTCAATATTTATTCTAAATATTTCCCTCTTTTTCTTTTAATTCTTTATTCTTTTATTTATGCACAAAAACATGCTAATTATTGTATTTTACACAATGCATGTTGAATGCTAATTATTATTATTTACATATATCTACATGTGTTTGGCAAAGGTTTTGTAGCTAAAATAAAAGAATAAAGAGTGATGAATGGGTATTCATCACCCCCCTATACTTAACTTTGCTAGTCCCTTAGCAAACACTTATTTGAAAAAGAAGTGAGAAAGAAAAAGCAAAAGAAAAAGAGGAGAAAATGCATGGATCAATGCTGATAATTAAACTTGCCTTCATTAAATTGAAATACGGAGCTCGATCAGATCTTTGGATTATTAATGTGTCGGAACCTTATTTAGACTTAGGTTTAAAACTTAACAACCTCTAAGATCCACTAATCTATAATCAAGACTCCTCAATAATCTAGATCAGAACAAGTCATCATACACAAACCTTGAAGACTATGAGTCTTTCCTTGTACTGTGTAAGTGAGATAAGCTCTCCACCTCAGAAGTAGTAACTTGACAACCATCCCCAACAAGGTAACTCTATGACCCTAGTCTGGCCACTCTTTCCTCGAGGAGTGGGGTATTCCCTTCTAAGTTCAAGTTCAACCAGCTCAAGAAGAGGGGGAAGAAGAGAATGGACCATGGCCAGTGTAGCCATGTATCCTTGGGAGCTCAACCAGTGTAGCTAAGTCTCCCTGCTGCAAGCTACATAAGGTGGGACATGAATCTCAAGCCTTGCTTATTGCACTATATACATACTCCAGTGGGATTATTATTTTCTATCAGACCCACCACTTTTTTGGAGTTATTTTCTTTTTGCATTTTTTTCAAGTGCATCTGTACAACATATTTACATGTGCAGTATATGTACATAAGGAGTTTTTCCTCTTGAGGCAGTAGACTATCCCTCTTTTGAAGCATTATTGCAACCCACAACTCCTGTCGTTATACCTCATGGCAACTAGACCAAGTTGAGACACACTTCCTTCACTAAAAGAAGAAGAGAGGTTCCGCCTAGAAGTACTACCCTCATATGCTACCCCAAGTCAAGGAAGACTGCCTCCTCACCACCTCATCCGTAGAGAGCTCGGTGTAAAGTGCGGGTCCAAGTAAAGCCATTGTCTATATGAGTCATGTGTGTGTTGTTAAGTGCTCTACTTAGGCTCATTGAGATGACATGTGATCATAGCCTAGTGGACTCAAAGAATTAAGTCACTATGGACCTGAAAAGCCTTAACCCTAAGCCCTATAAGGTTCCTCTTAGAATTAGGTGGATTAAGATCTTAATCAAGCTCCATTTCCCAATTTAATTCCAGGCTAGTTTAAATGTCAATTATAATCCAGGAAAAACTATATACAAGTATATACAAAGATGCTATTTAAACAATATTTACACAAATGCAAAATTTTTGAAAAATATTTTGAAATCATGGATGAGTGCATGAATGCAAGTTTTGCAAAATATTTACACAAATTTACACAAGGTTTTTGCAAACTTTTGATTTTCAAAGCATTTTGGAAAAAAATTTGTACTATATACATAGTTTTAATATGCACATATTTACATAAAATTTACACAAAAAGTTTTTGAAAACATTTTTACAAAAATAATTTGTACAATAGCTATGTATGTGCAATAAAAGAATGTTTATTTACAGGGAAAAATTTTTAATTTTTATGGATTTTGGTGTTTTTAGCCATTTTTATTTATTTACACACTCACACAAAGTACGAGTTATGTCTAAAGTATATATGAAATATATACACACCCCCTATACTTAGCTCGAACGATGTCCTCAGAGTCAAGAGCGATGAAGAAGATATAACTCGTGCTTAGTATAGGTACGTGAAAAGGAAGGCTATATACAAAGACGAATGAATGAATAGAAATCAAGAGGATCTCGACGTTTCCCCCTATACTTAGGATCAAGTAATCCTAAGTATAGCAGGCTATACACAAAGGGAAAACCGAGTGGAGAATGTACAGGGTCTACCCCCTAGGGTAAAATATCCCTAAGTATAGGCAACAAAAACATGGTAGAAAGACACGAAGAAAATCAACAAATATATACAAGAAGGAGGGACATCACTCCCCCTATACTTAAGGTGAAGAACCTTAAGTGTAGGCAACAACAGAAGTGATGAAACAGAACGGAAGAACAACCCAGTGTTTCCACCCCCTATACTTAGGATGAGGTATATCCTAAGTATAGCAAAGATAATCCTATACGAGACCTGGGGTGAAAACAAGAACGGAAGAAAGAAAGATGAAACTAAGACAAAACACGTATATACAAAAGAGTACAATGTCAAGGTGCCTCTCAACAAGCGCTAGATTTTACGCCCCTAGCTGGGCGCAAAGGCTAGGATAAAGCAGTATCCAGGTTCAGGATGGCATCGGTAAGTCGAATGCCGTACTGTCATCGCAGTCTCGGTATGAGAACATCGACGAAAAGAACAGTGTAAACAAAGACACCCAGGTATGCAATCAAGCGGGTGTCTGCTACCAGCCAAGGATATGGAAGTAAGTGATCGGGATCCGGTAGCACAAAGGAGATCGTCGGCTCTGGGTCAGACTGGAGTGAAATTGTAGAGCCGAGAAAGTCAAACGTGGAGAAAGATGGATCAGTCATGGAATCCTCCACATCGATCAGTGTCTCAAAAAGGTGCGGACAGTTAAGATCAGGAGACTCTCTAAGAAGAATGATATCCGATGAATGAAATAGAAGCAGATGAGACAGATCATCGAATATCTCCAGGATGGGCTCATCCTCGCGAGGGTCGTCAAGGTGAGAAGACTCAGATTCAGAATGATCAGAAGACTTGATTTCGTGCTCCGCCAGATCAGAAACACTCTCAGAAGGTGAAACCGAGTACACATCGTGTGCGACATTCTCCCGCAGATAACCCTCGGGGAGAAATACAAGATCAGAAGTGAGTAAGAGAGGACCAGGTTCTAGAAGGGCATCTGCTATGCTGTCAAGTATCCACTCGGTGCACCAAGCTGCATCATCATCTGAAATGTCGCTCTCGGCAATCTGGAAGCATGAGAAGGTACTGGTCAACAACGCGGAGGCTGGCAAAGTGTCTGCGGCTGATCCTCGCTCTGCGGCTATACTGGCTGCCCCTGATCCTCAGCAAGTGTATCTGTCTCGTCAGAGTGGAAGACAAAAGGCTCGAATACGGAACTCTCTGTGTCTGTACTCTCAAAGTGGTGTCCCATATCGAACTGTGGCTGCTGGGCTGAGTCATGGTCGCTGTCAGTATCCGAGAAGTATCTCTGCAGAAAAGAAGCTGACTCCTCCGGGACTGGAAACTGTAGCAGCTGAATCAATGGCTGTAGTAGTGGGGGCTCCTCCGGTTCCTGGAGTATCAGAAGATCTGATATCAAAGACTCGTCAACTGGAAACTCTGGGGCTGCCTCGAACTCTAGTTGGAAAACTAACGGGAACTCGAGTAGACTTTGGGTCCGAACCTCTGCTATCGCAGTCATCTCCTCTGTACTCTGTGGTGCTGGAGCATCCAAGTCCTCTGGCTGGTGTGTAGAAGCTTGATCCTCATGTAATGCGACACACCACACTGGTACTGCATCGTCCGCATATGTTATCCCGACCAAGGTATCTCGTGAAGAAGATCGCTGTGAAAGTAGCCTCGAGATGGTATCCAGTAAGTGAATGTCGGAACTGCGGTGTGAACCGCCACATATGGTAATCACCAGTGCAATCTGCTCCGCGGTCATCCTCCGCATGGAGATCTCTATAAGGTCTGTCGGTGGAAGTTCGTGGTCTGGAAATCTCCTCAAGAGGTCAAGAAACCTTGGCCATGCCTCCTGCAATGGCTCCTGGGGGTCAACTGAAAACTCGGTGATCAAAGACCGCATAAACTCAGCTCTACGCGGGGGGAAGTATCTCTGTAAGAACTCTCGGCGTAGCTCTCCCCACGTATCGAATGTCCTCCCCAATCGTCGGTGCCATCTCATGGCTCTGTCATGAAGTGTGAACGGGAAGGTCCTCCTCATCAGCTCCTTTGCAGTGATATCTGAATATGTCTGTGCTCGGCAAAACTCCTCGAATGAGAACAGGTGAAGGTAAGGCTCCTCGTGCGCCTCTCCTGAAAATGTTGGCAGTTTCTGAATGTAATCCAAATCCAAGACGAATGGACGTAGTGTAGAAGCTGACTGAGCTCCCTGTGCTATCTGCTCCTCCATCCACCTGGGGTAGGATCTATCTGCTGATGTCCTCTGCTCTCGCTGATCACGAATGGAGTGCGCTCTCAACTCAGCAACGACATCATCCGGGTCTCGCATCTGCTCTATCTGATATCCTTGGATGTAAAGTGCAGCATGCCCAGACTAGTGAATGGGATGGGAGGGAACGGGAGGTGGGTCGGAAATCCGACCTCCCTAGAAGGTGGACTGGACTGATGGTCAGATACTGAAGAAAAAGCCGCAAGAGTCGGCTCGAAGTGAGTGGGATCCATCATCCCGGGGTGAAGAAGAAGAAGAAGAATGAAGGGAGGGTGGTGGGGGGGGGGGAGAGACAGAAGAAGAGAAGAAGATGGGGGAAGGCAGAAAGGATCTGGAAATCACACAAGATGAAAAAGCAAACCCCCGATTCATCTACGCACACGAGCTGAAGACCGAAAGGGATCGGTCAATTATCTTGTCGATTTTATTTTAGGTAATCATTCAGTCTATCAAAGCGATTACATGAGCTGAATAGGAATCCAAATTTTTCTCAACCGACTGTACCGTACAGAAAGTCAGTAATCAGTCGAGAAAAATCGGATACGGCTTTAGCCTAGGGTACGGATCACTCTCTCGCACATCCAAACCAAACAAGGAGGGGGTTACTCTCCCCAATACAGATTTTTCATTGTAGTATCTTTTAGGTTAAGTGTGATTAGCAGTCCCGATTTTATTGTTTTTGTTTTTAAGTATTTTTCAAATAAAAAGAAATCGCCTAATGAATTTTTCTGTTCTCCTGATTATTAAGTCCAAAAATCAGGGGGGAGAAGTCGAAAAAGCCGATGCGCGATGAAATCAATGATGCATGCAGAGTAAGAGATGCGTACCTGACTCCATCAGTCTACATGCAAAATGATCCGCGTAGAATTTAAAGACTGAAAATAAACTACCTAAATGGTGCAGGCGGAAAACTGAGTCCCTAAACAGCAATTCTACTCGAAAGAACAGCTAGTCAACCACCAACCTCCAATCCAAAAGTCCGGTCTCGGTCCACCCCTCCTCTCGACAAATCGAGTTCAGGAGCAGCGCTTGGCAGAGTGGGTTGCGGCACGTAGGCTCGAAGGTACTGAATCGACTACTTTATTAATTTTTTTATTATAGGTCCAATTACCAAACTATAGGAACAAGTAGATATATTAGGGTGCTTGGATCCTAATTATTACGTCACAATCAAGCAGAAAATCCTAAGGCTAGGGGCTTGAAAATCCGCGAGAAACCAGAAAAAGCAGAAAAGAAATCAAAAACCGCGAAAAAGCTGCGTAAAAACTGAGGGGTCCCCCGAGCACACCGGTGCTCGGCGAAACAGACCCTGAGAGTCTCAAAAGTCCAAGTGAGTGTCCTGCTGTCCCTGTATTATTACAATTATCCAAATAAGCTGAAATAAAAATCTAAACTAAACTAGTCTAATCCCGCACTCGGCTGTCTCCTCGCGCTCTCCTGTGGCTCCGTGCAGAAAGGAGCCGCCTCCGATCACCGCGGTTGCGCCGGTTCCTCGAAAGTCGCTGCCTCGATCCTCGGGCCCTCGCAAGAATACAACAGAGTGTCAAACACCAGATAAAAATAAAGCAGCTAAAGCAAGTGAAATAAAACAGGGTATATATATGCAAAAATGCAAATAAAAATAAACAAGCAAAAACAATCAAAAACAAAAATAAAATAAAATAAAATAAAATGAAATGAAAATAAAAGAAAAAGAAAAAGCTGCGAAAAGCCGCGGACTAAGAAAAAGAAAACAAAATAAAATGAAAAATAAAAATGACTACTAAGCCGTGCTCCCCGGCAACAACGCCATTCTGATGAGCCGCCGAACAACCAAGGTAAAGTATAAATCAATGCGGTCGTTGTGACCTGATGACACGCCTGAGCACTCGGGTTTAAGGTACTAAATAGGTCGTTGCGACCCAAGCGATCAAGCGTGTACAATCAAGAAAAATGAACCACTCAAAACAGATAAAATCACTCAAAACACGAAGCGGTCCTGCTATTGGATTAACCTGGTATAGCGACCAGGGTCGAACTCAAGGAGCACGGATTGGCCTCTTGGCCTACGAAGTAGTAAAAAGGAATAAAATAAAAAGATAAAATATTTTTTAGTGGTTTTTAAATATTTTCATATTTTTTTCGATTTTTAATGTATTAAGAAAATAAGAAAAGTACACAAGCACACACAACCAAAAATTCAAACAAAAATATTTTTATACGTTTTATAATTTTTTATGTTTTTAGTGAATTTTGGAGAATTTTCTGATGTTTATTCAGATTTCTAAAAGTCAAAAAGTGAACCAAACAGTGAGTACTGTCCAGCCGAGCCAAAAAGGCCTAGATAAAATATCCAAGGCCCCCAAAATGGCTGGAAGGTAATTTTCCTGTAAAGAGAACAAAATGAGGAAAATTTAGGTACCAATTTTATTATTTTTGGATTTTTAATTTAATTACTAGAATTTTTATAAGTTTTTATGTGTTTTTTAATTTTTAGGTGTTTTATATAATGAAAAATAGCCAAAATTAGCTAGAAAATCATACACAGCAAAACACACAACAAACAATTTTTTTTGTAATTTTTGGACTCTATTTAATATTTTTTTGTGATTTTTAAAGTTAGACAGTGAAGAAAATGAAGGTTTTTGAATTTTTAAAAATATCAAACGAAATAAAAAATGTCCCCAAAAATCCACGAAAATTTTACACCATGGCAGGAGCCATGTATCCAATTTTCGTTGGATTTGGAGGTGTTTTGCTATTTTATTCAAAAATAAAGAGAGGGTACAGTGCACAGGGACCAAAATGCAAATACCCAAAGTTCTGGGGGGTCTGGGGCAAAATACCCAGCTAAACACGCGCCACGCACGTGCCTGAGGCACTCAGGGACCCAAATGTAATAAAAATAAGTCCCGAGGACTTATTGGTAACAGGTACCAAAAGTCCAGGGCCTATTCGCAAAATACCCAATATATCACGCAATGAATTACGCACAGGGGTATAAATTCAAATAGATCAAAACTTTCACTCAGTCAAGAACAACAAGAACTACAGGGGCATGAGTTGCAAATAGACCAGAAAAACACGTGACGAAGCACGTGGCATACAACGCACAGGGGTATATGAGCAAATAAAATAATGTACGGGGTCCTCTATGCAAATAAACCTAAAATTAAACAACTAACTTCAATATTTACAGGACTAAAATGAAATAAAAGAAGAAAGAGGGCCTAAGGGTAAATTACCCTTTATTAAGCAGAGCGGCTGGATGGTTGCCACGTGGAGGGATCTACGGTCTGAATCAAGTGGCACGCCAGCGCTGGGGTTCTCGAACTGATCCAACGGTCGGGGCCGAGCCACGTGTAGATCTGATGGCTGGGATCAGACTCCTCAGATCTGACGTCGAAGGGAGCTCCAGGGACGAACGGTCCAGATGGCGCCTGGAGCAGGAGGCTGATCAAACGGCGATGGAGGATACTGGAAGAACAGGTCCCCGGCGAGACTCGCCGGCCTCGTGCGAGCACAGCTGACCTCCTGGGAGCACTCTGAGTGTCGGAGAAGAATCGTGGAGGGCTCCCGCGTCTGCCGGTAGGCTCCGATGATCGAGCCGAGCTCCGAGAAGCTCGGGCGAGGTCGGCGGAGCTGGGCCTCCTGGCCTGAATGACCAAAGCCCTCAGATGGGCTTGGTAGCACCTGCAAAATAGCTCAGGAGACTCACGGGTCGAGGGCAAATTGCCTCGACCCGGTTAGGCGTAGCGACAGTGAATGGTGGGTCGGAATGGTGAGCTCCGGCGAAGGTGGTGGACGGAGGAGCTCGGTTCCCAGCTCCTGTGCGAGCTGGGTTGAGCGGAGGGGTGCAGAAGGTGAGTCGGAAGGAGGCGAATGCGATGGTCGACTCCGATGATCGAAAGGGGTAGTGGAGTGGTCGGAATCGAAGATATACGGCTGCGGCGCGATTTGGGCGTAAATGGAAATCGACGAAAAAGGAAAGCCTAAGGGGCTACCTGGGTGGTCGGAGAGACTGGGGAGGAGCTGCTGAAGCTCCTGGTCGTCGCCTCAAGGATCGTCTCCCTCCGAGGCTCGGAGCTCGCGCTGGTGGCGGAGCTACGGCGGCTGTGCTCGCTGGATCGATGGACTCGCCTCCTCTCCTCGCTTCAACAGGCTCAGACGCGAGCTGTCACCTCACGCACTCTCTGGAGCTCACAGGAGGAGGAAACAAATGGCCAAAGATGGAGCAATCGAGTGGCGGAGCTACAGCTTTATACGGCTAGGGGTCCGGCTAAGAGAGGTCCGGGCGTGCTTGTCGGAGCACGGATCCCCATAACCCACCCCGGGCGTGGATCAGGGTCGATCAATCTCGGATTAGGGCCCGGGGTTAAGTGGAATGGTGATCGGGTCGAGCGGGTAAAAGTCGGAGAAATCGGGTCCAGAGCTCAGATCCGCGGGAGGTGGTCTTGGGGGGGGGGGGGGTAGTTGACCGGGCGGTCAACGTCCCCAGGACCCAATGGAAATCGGCCACGTGGCTGGATCTTCAAGTGCAAATTAAGGGTAGCTAGGGGCCGAATTTGCAAAAAGTTAAAACATGAAGGATTTTTATTTTATTTTTTTTCTATTTTTGGTGATTTTTAATAATTTTTTCGAAATAAAGATAAGCTATGTACACTATTAGGGTTTTTAATTTTTGATTTTTAAATTATTATTTTTGTATAATTTTATCCCTATTTTATATTTTATTTATTTTCATTATAAAATAAGGAATAAAAAGGTATGTTAATTTTATTTTTATTATTTATATACATAGGTAAAATAAATATGTATGTACATTTATATACATGGTATATGTACAATGTATTTTTGTATTTTTAATCTTGCTATTTTTAGTTTGTTTTTGATTTGATTGTTCTTATTTTATTTATTTACATTATAGAATATAGATTATTTACAAAAATTAGAAAAGTTAATTTTATTTGTTTTCAAGACTAGATAAATATAAGAGTGGTTTTTATACAAGATGAAAAGGGGTGTTTTTGTTCTTTTTGATTTTTAACTTTTTCTTTTGTTTTTATAATTCTAAATATATACAAGTATTTACAAGCATAATTTAGGCTATTTTTGTGAGGAAAATAATTTTATTTTAATTACATAAATATTTACACATGAGCCCCTATCTCCCTCTACTTTGGCTTTTATGCGGTCAGGCCCATGCTGAGCCCTCCCTTGGGTTAGGTCGCTCAATAGTTATTCTAAATATTTCCCTCTTTTTCTTTTTAATCTTTATTCTTTTATTTTTGCACAAAAACATGCTAATTATAGGTTTTTACACAATGCATGCTTTTGGTAATTATTTCTATTTACACATATCTACATGTATTTGCAAAGGTTTTTGTAGCTAGAATATAAGAATAAAGAGTGATGAACGAGTATTCATCACCCCCTATACTTAACTTTGCTAGTCCCTTAGCAAACACTTATTTGAAAAAGAAGTGAAAAAGAAAGAAAGAGAGAAAAAGAAAAAGAGGATGTACATGGATCAAGGTTGATTATTAAACTTGCCTTCATTAAATTGGGGTATGGAACTCGATCAGATCTTTGAATTATTAATGTGTCGGAACCTTATTTGGACTTAAGTCTAAAACTCAACAGCCTCTGAGTTCCACTAATCTATAACCAAGACTCCTCAATGCTCCAGGTCAGAACAAGTCATCAATCACAAACCCTGAAGACCATGAATCTTTTCTTGTCCTGTGAAAGTGAGGTCTAAGCTCTCCACCTCAGAAATGGCAACTTGACAACCCTCCCCAACAAGGTAACTCTATGACCTCAATCTGGTCACTCTTTCCTCGAGGAGCGGGGTATTCCCTTCTAAGTTCAAGTTCAACCGGCTCAAGAAGAGGAGAAAGAAGAGAATGGGTCAAGGCCAGTGTAGCCAAGTACCCTTGGGAGCTTGACCAGTGTAGCCAAGTCTCCTTGCTGCAAGCTACAACAGGTGGATCATGAAACCAAGCTTTGCTTATTGCACTCTATATACATACTCCGGTGGGATTATCATTTTCTATCAGACCCACCACTTTTTTGGAGTTATTTTCTTTTTGCACATTTTTTTTCAAGTGCATCTGTACAACATATACATGTGCAGCATATATACAAGGAGTTTTTCCTCTTGAGCCAGTAGACTATCCCTCTTTTGAATCTTTATTGCAACCCACAACTCCCGTCGTTAGACTTCATGGCAACCAGACCAAGTTGAGACGCACTTCCTTCACTAAAAGAAGAAGAGAGGTTCCACCTAGAAGTACTACCCTCATATGCTACCCCAAGTCAAGGAAGACTGCCTCCTCACCACCTCATCCGTAGAGAGCTCGGTGCATAGTGCTAGTGTCCAAGTAAAGCCATTGTCTATATGAGTCATGTGTTGTTGTTAAGTGCTCTACTTAGGCTCATTGAGATGACATGTGATCATAGCCTAGTGGACTCAAAGAATTAAGTCACCATGAACCTGAAAAGCCTTAAACCTAAGCCTATAAGGTTCCTCTTAGAAGTTAGGTGGATTGAGATCTTAATCAAGCTCCATTTCTCAATTTGATTCCAGGCCAGTTTAAATGTCAACTATCATCCAGAAAAACTATATACATATATACAAAAGATGCTTATTTACACAAATTTTACAATCATGCAAAATTTTTGAAAAATGTTTTGAAATCATGAATGGATGATGCATGGAGTGTAAGTTTTGCAAAAAGATATTTACACACATTTACACAAGATTTTTGCAAACTTTTGATTTTCAAAACATTTTGGAAAAATTTTGTACTATATACATAATTTTGATAAGAAAATATTTACACAAGCTTTACACAAAAGATTTTTGAAATCATTTTTACAAAAATAATTTGTACACTAGCTATTTATGTGCAAATAAAAGAAGTTTATGTACATGAAAAATTTTTAATAATTTTTTTTAGCCATTTTATTTATTAACACACTCACACAAAGTACGAGTTATGGCTAAAGTATATATATAATATATACACACCCCCCTATACTTAGCTCGAACGATGTCCTCAGAGTCAAGAGCGATGAAGAAGACATAACTCATGCTAGGTATAGGAAAGTGAAAAGAAAGGCTATATACAAGGAAGAATGAAAAGTCAAGAGGGTCTCGGGTCTTCCCCCTATACTTAGGATTAAATAATCCTAAGTATAGCAGGCTGTACACTAAGGGAAAACCGAGTGGAGAATATACAGGGTCTACCCCCCCTATACTTAGGGTGAAATATCCCTAAGTATAGTTAGCAAAACAGGGGTAGGCAGAAACAAAAGAAATACCCAAACGGTCTCACATCCCCCCTATACTTAGGGTAAAGTGCACCCTAAGTATAGCATAATCACAAGATGTATAAAGGGATGTGGGACTAAAGAATATAGTGATATGGACATCTTGATCTATACAAGGCGGAAGATCAATGAAACTCAGGCGTGAGATGCATTAGATGTGAGTCAAAGACCACATCTCACGCAAAATGAATACGGGCAAGATCAGCGACCCGCAGCTCATGATCTAGAAATGGTTTGAGCCGCTGGCCGTTCACTCGAAAGGTACTCTCAGAAGACAACTCAGATATGTCAATGCTACCGTTGTCGTGTACCTTTTTCACCAAGTAAGGTCCCTTCCATTTGCTCTGTAGCTTCCCTGGAAATAGACGTAGCCTCGCATCAAACAGCCATACTCTCTGTCCAATCTCAAAATGCTTGTGGCTGATATGAGAATCATGCCACTCCTTCACTTTCTCCTTATAATGTAGGCTGTTTGAGAATGCTGTATCTCTAAGCTCCTCCAGGGCTGCCAACTCTGCCCTCCTCTGGTCTCCCATACCATCTGGATCCATAAGAATCTCTGTGACTGCCCAAAGTGACTTGTGCCCCAGCTCAACAGGTAAATGGCACGGCTTGCCATATACGAGGCGAAAGGGAGATGTGCCCAATGGTGTCTTGAAAGACGTCCTATATGCCCATAAGACCGAGTCCAAAAGCTGTGACCAATCCTTTCGGTAAGGGCGGATGACTTTCTGCAATATAGTCTTGATCTCCCTATTCGACACCTCGGCTAGACCCATTCGTCTGTGGATGGTAAGGTGTAGCAACACGATGGTCTATACCGAACTCGCTAGAAAGGGCCTTCACCTGGTCGTTGATGAAATGAGATCCCCCATCAGAAATCAGAACTCGTGGAACCCCGAATCGCGTGATGATATGCTTCCTCAAAAATCTGCAAACTGTCCTCGCATCAGCGGCTCGGGCGGGGATAGACTCAACCCAACGACTAACATAATCTACGGCCAACAGAATGTACTCAAACCCCTGAGTCTTAGGGAATGGACCCATGAAATCGATGCCCCATGCGTCAAAAACCTCACAGAAGTGAATGGGCTGCATCGGCATCATATCACGCTGTCCACAAGTGCCCATCCTCTGACAGTCAATACACCTCTTCACGAACTCATCAGAGTCCTTGAAGAGGGTAGGCCACCACAAGCCGGATTGGAGCACCTTCTGTGCCGTTCTCCTCCCAGAATGATGTCCTCCTGCCTCAAGCTTGTGGCAGTAAGTGAGGACGCTACGGTGTTCCTCCTGAGGAATACACCGACGCCAGACGCTATATCTTCCTTCGTGGTAAAGGATGGGATCCTCCCAATGGTAGGACTTGGCCTTCGCAAGGAAGGTCTCAAGCCTCTGCCTGGGCCAATCTTGTGGGACTTTCCCAGCAACGAGAAAGTTCACAATATCGGCGTACCATGGGAGTGAGGCGATAGCAAGGATCGCCTCATCCGGGAAGGTATCTCGAATGGGGTCAATCTGCTCAGACTCCTCAGGCTGCTCTAAACGGGAGAGATGATCCGCCACCACATTCTTGACTCCAGGCTTATCCTTGATCTCAATGTCGAACTCCTGGAGTAGAAGGATCCATCTAGTCAATCTGGCCTTGGCATCCTTCTTTGCCATGAGGTACCTGATGGCGGTGTGATCTGTGTACAAAATCACTCTAGATCCAATGATATAGGATCGAAACTTATCTAGGGCGAACACTACGGCTAGCATCTCCTTCTCTGTGACAGTGTAATTCTGCTGAGCGGAATCCAATGTGCGGCTAGCGTAGTGAATGGCAAATGGAACTCCATCCCTCCTCTGTCCCAGCACTGCCCCTACGGCAAAATCGGAGGCGTCCCTCATGATCTCGAATGGAAGAGACCAATCAGGCGGCTGAAGGACAGGAGCCTCAATAACACACTGCTGGAGAGTCGCAAAGGACGAAAGACACTTGTCATCGACAAGGAACTCGGTGTCTTTCGTCAAGAGGTCAGTCAATGGCCGGGCAATCCTGCTGAAATCCTGAATAAACCTCCTGTAAAATCCAACGTGCCCCAGAAATGACCGTAGCTGCCTTAGATTGGACGGCGGTGCGAGTTTCCTAATGACATCAACCTTGGCCGGATCCACCTCCATGCCCCTGTTGGAGATGATGTGGCCAAGCACCGTCCCTTGAGTCACCATGAAGTGACTCTTCTCCCAAGATAGAACCAAATGGAACTCAATACATCGCTGGAGTACTCGGTCTAGGCAGTCAAGACAGGAATCGAATCCATCACCGTAGACCGAGAAATCGTCCATGAAGACCTCCAAACACTCCCCTACCATGTCCGAAAAGATCGACAACATGCACCTCTGAAAAGTCGCAGGGGCATTGCATAGCCCAAATGGCATGCGTCGAAAGGCATATGTACCAAAGGGACAGGTAAAGGTGGTCTTATCCTGATCCTCAGGAGCGATGGCCACCTAGTTGTAGCCCGAGTACCCATCCAGGAAGCAATAATGGCTCTTCCCTGCCAGTCTCTCAATGATCTGGTCAATAAAAGGCAGGGGGAAATGGCCCTTCTTGGTGGCCTGGTTGAGTCTCCTGTAATCAACACAGACCCTCCAAGAGGTGGGTACTCGTGTAGCAATCTCCTCTCCCGACTCACTGATCACAGTCGTGATGCCCTTCTTCTTGGGCACCACATGCAAGGGGCTGACCCACTTGGAGTCGGAAATGGGATAAATAAAATCTGCACTCCACCATTTTGATATTTCCTTCATCACGACCTCTCTCAGGTTGGGGTTCAGTCGACGCTGGAACTCACGCGACGGCTTCGCCCCCTCCTCGAGATAGATATGGTGGGAGCACACCGATGGACTAATCCCATGGAGATCTGCTACACTCCATCCGATTGCCTTGCGGTTTTTTTCAAGACCCCCATCAAACGGGATTCCTGCTCTCCAGTCAGATCGGCGGAGATGATGACTGGGTACATCTCTGGCTCGCCCGCAAGGAACCGATACTTCAGCGAAGTAGGGAGCGGCTTCAGCTCTGGAAGGCTGGGTGCTGGCAAATCTGGCTGCGGAAGGAAATGAGTGAATGCTGCTAAGTCTGCCAAATCTGCCTGGGAGAAAGAAAGCGAACTCTCGCAAACTGGATCTGGAGAAGGCTGCTCAACTGCACTATCTCTGATCTGCTCTTCATCTACCTCCTCCTCATCTGTAGGCTCAGGTGGACTCAAGTCTGGCATCTGATCATCGCAATCTGCCCAATCAGACTCTGAATCCGAGGGATCTGTATCAACCGCGGTGGCATCAGTACCACCGTAAAGCAAGGTGGCCTCAGCACCACCATCATCGAAAATCGTGTCGCGATCAAGGACCGGCTCTGCTGCCTCTGTGGTATCCTGAACCAGGGCTGTGCTCTCCAGACTCTCCTCTGCTATCATCTCTGCATCAGTTGTGTCTGAAAATTAGAGGATGGCCTGTGCTGCAGGGTCTGCCCATGATGCCTCGTCGTCTATGATCACAAAATCACAGTCCTGGTGGATGTCTGGCTCGGCGTCTGTCAGCTGCTCTGAATCTGTGCTAGCCTCTGAGCGTGCTCTCTCTGGCTCTGTAGTCCTCGACCGTCTCTATTTGTATACTCTCACCCTCGACGCGAAAGTATACCTTCCCGCTATCATGATCAGTCACTGCCTTGGCTGTGGCCAAGAACGGACGACCAAGGATGATGGGGGTATCAGCCACTGAGTCAGGGATCTCCATGTCCAACACTACGAAGTCCACAGGGAATTTCAGGCCCTGAATCGTGACGATAACGTCTCGCAACAACCCCTTCGGCCTCTTGACAGATCGATCAGCAAACTGAAGGACTGTCCTGCTCTGTCGAAGAGTGCCCAACTCGAAGCGGTCGAGAAGGGCTACCGGAAGTAGGTTGATCGACGATCCGCTATCTAATAGAGTACGGTCGAACCTCTGCTCACTATTCTGACATCTGACATACGGGGCCCCTGAATCTGGCTTCTTGGCCGACAGACGGTTCTGGATCGCAAAACACGTGGCTTTCGTCAGCACATGAATCTATGAAGTGTGGTTCCTCCTCCTCCTCCTGACTGTGGTCCTATCTCTCAAAGATCGCTGAAGAAGGGGGATGTGCTGCAAAGCCTCCTGGAGGGTCAGCTGGATGTGAAATCTGTCTATCATGCTCTGGCTGAATTCCTCATGCTCTCTCTTTTTTGGGTCTTTTTCTTTTTTCTTCCCCTTCCCCATCTGAAGGGCTCTAGGGAAGGGGATCACAGGGTCCTTCGCAGATGAAGGACTAGGAAAAGGCCTAGACGGCTCGACGGCCGGATCCGCACATACATCAAGCACCACAATGGGATCAAAAGAAACTAAACCTTTTCCTTTATTCACAACAGTGTTCTGAGATACATGAGAATGAGGAAAAACATCTGATCTCTCTACACTAACACCGGTGGCCTCAGTACCACCACGGGCTGGCTCTGCTGCTGCTGCTGCTGGACGTCTCGCGGCATCAGTACCGCGGGTTGGCTCGGCTAAACTGGTGGCGTCAGTACCACCTCCTCGAACTGGTGAAGCGGCGGCCTCAGTACCGCCGGTGGAATCAGCATCCTTGGTGGCGTCAGTACCACCTTCATCATCGTGTGCGGCCTCAGTACCGCTCTCCTCCTCCTCATCTGGCGCCCTGGGTGGCTCCTCGCGTTGTCGCTCAGATGAGGCACCACCTGCTGGTGCTCTACCGCTCCTAAGTGTAACAAAATCAACATCAAATAGATCCGAAGACATATCATCAAATGGGTCACTAGGAGTGGCATGCTCAGTGGAAACTACCTGCTCAGATTTCCTCTTCAGGTTTGTTCGGATTCGGCTCGATCTGTGCAGGAATTGCGGCCTTCCCTCTCACAAGGTCCCGCATCTCCTGGCGGAACTCGTCCATCTCCCGTCGAAAGGTAGCCTGCTGGTCCGTGAGGAGGCGGGCTATGTCATCCAAGGCGGGGCTCTCATGGGAGCCCGACGGGTAGCCTCTCTGGTGCTGCTGGTAAGAGAGGTAGGAGGAAGGATGCTGCTGGTGGTGTGATGGGTGAGCCTGCTGCTCACGTCTCCAAGACTATCCCTGCTGCTGATAGGGACGAGGAGCGAAGGACGAAGGCTGATGTGACTGGTATGCTGGGGGCTGCTGCTGTGGTGGTGATCTCTCTGCTGGCCGTACTGCCCTCCCTGACCGGCTGGCTGCTGCTGGGGCTGGGTACCTCCACTACCCCACCTGAATCCGGGATGGTCTCGTCGGATCCCAGGCTGGGGGCGGTCATACCAAATCCCGTTGACATCCATCAACGGCTCTGCATCGTAGGGGGCTGGCGGGAGTACTGCCAGAGGCTGATCCGGCTGGTATACCACCATCTGCAAGTCTGGAGATGGTGGGGACTGGTAGGAAGGCTGCTGCTGCTGGTACGGCTCCGCCTGTACAAGGTGAACCTGTCTAGGCTGCTGAAAGGTGCTGGAGCGCTGGGACGAGCTGCCGCTGCCGCCGGTGTCGCCTCGCGACTGAAGACGGGGCTGTGAAGCCGTCTGTGCCTCCTGGAGACACATGAGCTGGGTCTTCATGTCGCTCAGAGTCTGTGCCATCTGCTCCATCTGCGTGATGCTCTGGCACTACTTCTTCTCAATCAGCTCAATCCGGTCCAACTTCTCGCTGATGATGCCCATATCCGCAACGGACGACTCTGCCTGTGCTGCTGCAACTGCGGAAGAACTGGATGGACTGGCATCGACCCGTGCTATCCTCTGGTACTGCACGGAACCTGGCTGCTGCTGGGGTCTCCCCTGTGTGTACAACCGGGTCTGGGACATCACCATGTAATTTTCGGCCATCTCCTCGTAGATGGCCCAGACCTGGTCGTGGTCCTTGGCGAAGTAGGACCCGCCGCAAGAATCATTCACCATGCCCTGGAGCTCTGGTGTCAACCCGCTGAAGAAGCTCTGAACTAAGGTTTGGCTTGGAAATGTCGTGATGCGGGCATCTGTCTGTGAGCTCTCGGAACCTCTCCCATGCCTCGTGGAATTGCTCATTGGGGAGCATGGAGAAGTTGCTGATCAGGGCCCTCGCTGCATTCGTCCGCCCGAGTGGATAGTACTTGTTCAAGTACTCGGTGCGGGGCTCCTCCCAGGTGTAAACAAACCTCCCCAAATGCTTCAGCCAGGTGGCTGCTCTGTCAGCTAAGGAGAAGGGGAAGGCGATCATCCTGATCATGTCCTGGTCCACCTGACGGTCGTGGACAATGCTGCATATCATCAAGAACTCCTGGAGGTGGAGATGGGGCTCCTCTGTCGCGAGGCCGTGGAAGCGGGGGAGTAGCTGCAAAGTGTTCGAGGGGAACTTGAAGTCCCCCACGATCGCTGGAAGTACTACCCAGTGGTGCGTCAGCGTCGATCCGGGGTTGTGTAACTCCCGCATCGGTCTCGGTGGTCCTCCGGCCGCTCCTGCGGCGGCTGCTGCTGCGGCTGCTGCATCCGCATCATCTGGGATCCTCGGTCCCTCTCTCCTCTGCTCTCGCTCTGCTCTCTCTGCTCGCATCTGCTCCATCTCTCTCCTCATGTCGAGCATAAATGCTCCCTGATCCCTCAGCTGCTGCTGGACGGTCTCTAACGAGGCGATCAGGGTGGAGTTGATCGCTCCCTGATTCAGTACGAAGTGCTCAGGCTGACGGGAGCGATCCTCAGAACTGCCGGCCATGACGTCTGCTGCGAAATCAAATGAGCCCAACTCAGGTGCTGTCAAATCTATCAATCTCTCCTCGGGCTCATGTCGCTCAGGTCTGAAAGAAAGGGGGTCGAGGGGAACAGGGCGGAGTCGTACTCGGGCTTGGAGAGCTGGTCTTTGCTCTCGCGGGCCAACCTAGATGATTGGGTAGACGTGCCCGAAAGCGGTGCAGCCAGAGGCTGCCTAAGAGAGCGTCTACCCATCATCTTGATCTGGCGAGTAGTGCGGATGAGATCTGGAGAAACTATGATCACAAAGCAAACCCCCGGTTCACCAACGCAACGCGAGCTGAAGACCGTGAAAGTTCGATCAAATTATCTTGTCAATTTTATTAGGTGAACACACAAGATATCAGAGCGCTTACGTGACCTGTTAGGATACCCGATGCTACCCCAACCAACTGGCCCGCACGGAAGAGTCGGTAATAAGTCGGGAATAGCACCGGAGGGCTCTACCTAGGGTGCGGGTCACTCTCTCGCGCATCCAAACCATACAATGAGGGGGTTGCTCTCCCCAAGACAAATTTTTATGGTGAACTTCTTTTAGGGATCAATAGTGTTAACCAGTCCCAATTTTATGGTTTTTCTTTTTAATATTTTTCAAATAAAAACAAACGGCCTAACGAATTTTTCGGTTCTCCTGGTTATTTAGTCCAAAACAGGGGGGAGAAGATGAAAAAGCCGATGCGCGATAAAATCAATGATGCATGCTGAGTAAGAAATGCGTACCTTGCCTCCAGCACTCTACATGCAGTGATCCGCGCAGAATTTAAAGACAGAAAAGTAAACTACCTATATGATGCAACGGGAAAACCGAGTCCTAGATGAGCAATTTCTATCGCAGAACCGTCTAATCGGTCACCGACCTCCAAGCCAAAGGGTCCGGTCTTGGCTCACCCCTCCTTTGTCCGACAAATCGGGGTAGGAGAAAGCGCTTTACAGGGTGAGCTGCGGCACGTAGGCTACGAAGGAGATGAGTCGATTATTTTTTTAAAGATTTTTAGTAGGTCCAATTAACGCACTATAGGAGCAGGCAATCAATTAGGTGTGGGGATCCTACTAATTACGGCACAAGCAAGAGAAAATTCCTAGATCTAGGGGCTCGATGAAAACCGCGTAAACACCGGAAAAGGCAGTAAAAAGAAAATAAAACCAAACCGCGTAAAAAGCCGCGAAAATCTAAGGGTCCCCCGAGCACACCGGTGCTCGGCGAAACAGACCCGCTAAGTGTTCAAGAGTCCACAAGTCCAGTCTGAGAGTGTCCCTGTATTATTACAACAATAATAATAAAATAAAATCTAATCTAACCTCACCCACTCACTCTCTCTCTCTCTCTCGCTCTCTCCTGCGGCTTCGTAGAGAAGGAAGCCGCCTCCAAGTTCCTCGGCCCTCGCAAGAAAAAGAGATGAGTGATCAGACCAAGATAATCAAATAAAATAAAAAGAAAATAAATGAAACTGAAATGAGGGTATATATATGCAAAAATACAAAATAAAAATAAGCAACTCAAAATAAAACAAAAAATAAAAATAAAAGAAAAAGAAAAATAAAACAAAATAAATCAAAAATAAAATAGAAACAAAAACACGCGAGCTCTAAAAGAGCCGCGAAAAGCCACGAAAACAAAACGAAAATAAAAGGAAAACTACTAAGCCGTGCTCCCCGGCAACGGCGCCATTCTGATGACACGCCTGAACACTCGGGTATAAGGTACTAAATAGGTCGTTGCGACCCAAGCGATCAATCGTGTACAATCAAGAAAAATGAACCACTCAAAACAGATAAAATCACTCAAAACACGAAGCGGTCCTGCTATTGGATTAACTGGTATACGACCAGGGGTCGAACTCAAGGAGCACGGATTGGCCTCTCGGCCTACGAAGTAGTAAAAAGGAATAAAATAAAAAGACAAAATATTTTTTAATGGTTTTTAAATATTTTCATATTTTTTTGGATTTTTAATGTATTAGGAAAACAAGAAAAGAAAAGTTAAACAAGCACACACTTCAACAAATTATTAAATGCACTAAAAATCAACCAAAAATTTCAAACAAAATTATTTTTGTGCGTTTTATAATTTTTATGTTTTAATGAATTTTGAGAATTTCTGATGTTTATTAAATTTTCTAAAAGTCAAAAAGTGAACCAAACATGTGAGTACTGTCCAGCCCCAAGCAAAAAAGGCCTAGATAAAATATCTAATCCCCCAAAATGGCTGGGAGGTAATTTTCCTGTAAAGATAACAAAATGAGGAAAATTTAGGTACCAATTTTATTATTTTTGAATTTTTAATTTAATTACTAGAATTTTTATAAGTTTTTATGTTTTTTTTTTCAATTTTTAGGTGTTTTAGATAATGAAAAATAGCCAAAATTAGCTAGAAAATCAAACACAGCAAAACACACAATAGACATTGTTTTTGTAATTTTTAGACTCTATTTAATATTTTTTTGTGATTTTTAAAGCCTAGACAGTGAAGAAAATGAAGGTTTTTGAATTTTTAAAAATATCAAACGAAATCAAAAATGTCCCAAAATCCCAGAAAATTTTAACCATCAGGCAGGAGCCATGTATCCAATTTTTTTGGATTTGGAGGTGTTTTGCTATTTTATTCAAAAATAAATAAAGAGAGGGTTACAATGCAGAGGGACCAAAGCGCAAAATACCCAAAGTTCTGGGGGGTTTGGTGCAAAATACCCAGCTAACACGCGCCACGCACGTGGCTTGAGGCACTCAGGGACCCAAATGTAATAAAATAAGTCCCGAGGACTTATTGGTAACAGTTACCAAAAGTCCAGGGGCCTATTCGCAAAATACCCAATATATCACGCACATGTTGAAATAAATCACGCACAGGGGTATAAATGCAAATAGATAAAAACTTTCACTCATTCAAGAACAACCAGAACTATGGGGCATGAGTTGCAAATAGACCAGAAAAACACGTGACGAAGCACGTGGGCATACAACGCACAGGGTATATGAGCAAATATAAATAAGGTACGGGGTCCTCTATGCAAATAAACCTAAAATTAAAACAACTAACTTCAATATTTACAGGACTAAAATGAAATAAAAGAAGAAAGGGGCCTAAGGGAAATTACCCTTTATTAAGCAGAGCGGCTGGATGGCTGCCACGTGGAGGGATCTACGGTCTGAATCAAGTGGCACGCCAGCGCTGGGGTTCTCGGACTGATCCAACAGGTCGGGGCCGAGCCACGTGTAGATCTGACGGCTGGGATCAGACTCCTCAGATCTGACGTCGAAGGGAGCTCCAGGGACGACGGTCCAGATGGCGCCCTGGAGCAGGAGGCTGATCGAACAGCGATGGAGGACGCTGGAAGAACAGGTCCCCCGGCGAGACTCGCCGGCCTCGTGCGAGCGCAGCCTGACCTCCTGGGAGCACTCTGAATGTCGGAGAAGAGATCGTGGAGGGCTCCCGCGTCTGCCGGTAGGCTCCGATGATCGACGAGCTCCGAGGAAGCTCGGGCCGAGGCGGCGGAGCTGGGCCTCCGGGCCTGAATGACCAAAGCCCTCAGATGGGCTTGGTAGCACCTGCAAAATAGCTCAGGAGACTCACGGGTCGAGGGCAAATTGCCTCGACCAGGTTAGGCGTAGCGACAGTGAACTGTGGATCGGAATGGCGAGCTCCGGCGAAGTTGGTGGACGGAGGAGCTCGGTTCCCAGCTCCTGTGCGAGCTGGGTTGAGCAGAGGGGTGCAGAACGAGGTGCGTCGGAAGGAGGCGAATA